>CAKNXH010053299.1:1424-24471 GCA_932178445.1 Andricus quercusramuli | reverse complement strand
ATTTAGACATTTTCTCCCCCCCCCCCCCCTTCCCCTCGGGACCCTTACGTAATTAATTATTGGCTCCTAACTTTTTGGATTTTTTTTTTGCAAATCGGAGAAATACGTACCGCCTAATTTCCTCTAAAAAACAACATATGTCCTCTCAGAGATTCTGCGATTTCAAGTGTAGATCACTGCCTGATATGACATGGATTCGGTCCATGTATTTTTTGGAAAATTCATCTTTTTTGGTGGGAATCAAATATTTTTGAGTTTAAATTAAAATATTTGTTTGTTGAAAATTCATATTTTTTGTTGAAAATACATGAATTTTGTTGAAAATTCGTCTTTTGGTCGAAAGTTAATCTTTGTATAGGTTAAAAATTCAGCTATTTGGTAACAAAATCAACTATTTCGTACTTAAAGGTACACTTCTGTATCTTTCTAATAAATTATATAATCAGAGATATTTTTTTCCAACTATCTGAAGACGGGAAAAAGCTGGTCGTTTTTTAAACATATACGCGTCATATATTTCGCGTCACATTGTCGATGAGAATTCTACATGTAATCAATGTAAATACAAACTAAATTCTATTATATTAAATATTATACTAACTTTACAGAATTATTCAAAAAGTCATTATATTAAATACCATACCTTGGTCCGGGACTGCTTATTTTGATTGTTAATGTAATTTTTTAAGATATTTAGAAGTTTTAAGTAGATTAAAAAATAATTGAAAACTTGAAAAGATTTTTAAGAACGTAGATTTTTGAAAGTTTTGGACAAAAATTAGGTAATTTTTAAGCATTTCAAAAGATTTCAAAAGAATATAAAAATTTGATTAGGTTCACAGGAAAATTGAAAAAGATTTTCAATTTGAAAAATAAATGATGAGAGAATATTTGGAAGGATTTAAAATTTTTCCAGATTTACTTTGTTTTTTAGGAATTGCAATAGAAGCACTTTGTGGTGGGTGTCCAAAATTTATCGTTGAATTCTTGTTTTATTTTCAGGAATTCTATATATTGAATTTTCAAGTCAAAAAGACGAATTTTCAACAAAACATTTGAATTTCCAACCAAGAAGTATGACTTCTTAACAAAATTGTTGAATTCTCAAGAAAATAATTTAATTTTGAACAAAATAATAAAAAATTTTGTCTAAAATACTATTTATACTATTTTTGGTCTCTGAATCGATTCAGAGGCCTGTAGATTAATCACTAATAATTCAGGAATTTTCAGAAGAGGAAATATTCTTTATTATATAATTGATTTCTTAACATTTCTTACGTTTTTCGGACTGTTTTATATTGCCATGAATGTGTTTCGAACTGTTTTATATTGCCATGAATGTGTTTCGAACGACCTAAGTATCCTGGAATTGGAAAGACTGGAATAAACCATGATCCAAATCATGGGAATGAACCATGGAAGAGCTGAGGGTAGATGGAGAGGGGGGAGGGGCGCAAAGTTTGGGAGCCAAGTGCTCACGAGCCGATCTTTCACACACCTTCACCCCCTACTCTTTAGCCCAAGTCAAAGTACCCGTGTGCGCGCGCGGCTTCCAGCTCGAAACTGGTTGTCTGCTCGTGCCTCGTGTCACGTGTCACTTATACTCCTGGCGCACTTGACTTGCGAGAGTTTGTAAACAGAAAGTCTGAAAATCAGAAGTAGACGACACATTTTTTCATCTTCACATCTTGTTGTTAGTTTCATTATTATTCCTGAAATATCTATAGGTGAAATGGAACCTTCAAAGTATGGAAGATGAATCAAAATTAGGCTTTTTAGATATAATTCAATTAAATCATGATAAGTAACTCAGTGAAAATCATCAAAATATGATTTTATTTATCCCTTATTTGTTATGAATCTTAATATTTATTATGATAATTGAATAACGGAAAAAAATACTACCCTTGAACGTGAAAAATTGCCCTTTATAGGGGTTGAAATACCAAATTGTGCATTTTGAAATTTTTACGCGCAATTGTTTTGAAATATTAGTACTTAAATGGTTTGGGACAATATGAGAAAGGGATCATTCACAAATTACGTAACATTAAACAGGGGGGAGGGAGTTCATGTTTCGTTACGGTCTGTTACGTTCGGGGGGGGGGGGGAATTTTTGACCCGATTACGTAACATTTTTAATTGCATGTCAAATTGTAAATAATTGTTTAGTATTGCAAAATAATTATGTTCTTAACATTTTGCGATGCCGCTATAATTTTTCAACTTTTTTACATTTTCAAAGAGATAAGAAAAATGAAATTATGGGAAAAAACTTATTTCGAAGAATTCGACAAAAAATTTAGAAGCTTTTTAATAATTTTTAAAGATTTTAGGAGATTAATTTTTGTTGATATTTCTGGGAATTTTAAGTTTTAAAGATTTCAAAATGTGTGGAAAAAGAATAATATGGAAGACTTCATGACAATTTTTATTTTTCAGAATTTAAACAATTTTTAGGTAAACTGAATTTGTCAGGGTTTCAAGAGAATGAAAAAAGTGTTCTCAAGATTCATGGGAAAATTCTAAATGATTTTTTTTATGAATTCAAAGAGAAAATTGAAGAAGACTACAAAATATTTCAAATTATTTCCTAAAATTTTTAAAAAGAGTGTAAAAGATTTTGAAGCAAAATCTTTCAATTTTGTCATATCAGATCATTTTAGAAAAAAAATCTGATCAAGTTTAAAAGATATTCAGAAGTTTTGAAACGATTCAAGAAGAATTAAAACTTATAAAGTTATTTAAAAAATGTTGTAAGGCTTCAAGAAAATGAAAAAAAATCATTAGGTTTCTAAGAAAAATTAAAATGATTTTTAGTTTGAAAAATTAATTTAAAGAGAATATTTTTAAAGAATTCCAAACATTTCGAAAGATTTCCAGAATTGTCAAAGAAGAATCTGAAAGACTTTTTAAGTCAATTTTTTTAATTTTGCAGAATTCAAAAGAAATTCATAAAAATATTTGAATAATTTTAAAAGATTAGAAGGTTGAGAAATTCTGAAAAGATTAAACAAAAAGAATGTTCTCAAGATTCTTGGGGAAATTTCAAAAGATTTTTTATTTTGTAAACTAAACTATAAAAAAAATTTAAAAAGATTTCAAAACATTTCAAACGATATCGTAAAATTTCGAAAAATAGTGTAGAATATCATAAAGCAAAACGATTCAATTTGGTAAGAATAAACAATTTAAAAAATCGAGTAAATTCAAGAAATATTCAAAAAGAATTTGAAACTGTAAAAGACATCTGTGCATTTAATCCAAGTGACGGGAAGTCTTAGAAAAACAAATTCCTTGCTGCCATATTTTTTATAATGACAATAATTACTGATTATATAAACAATTTGTTTATGAAAATTGTCTATAGAACTAAAAGCTTCTGCAATAATGAAAATATGACAGCTAGGAGTATTTCCTAAAACATTTCAAGTTGAATCAACAAAATCAAATGAAGCCTATTCATGAAAAAAATGGTTAAAGCTATTGGAGCATGGATCCGTAGAGGGAAGATAGGTATCGAGGCGACAATGCAATGGGCAGCTTGAAGCACGCTAAGGGGAGCGAGACGGCAGGGGAAGGCTTAGTTAGGGAACCAGCAACGCGAAGGCGCTAGTGCCGCGAACCTGAACTTTCTTCCAATATTTTCGTGAATGGAAATATCCACCGATACGTTTTTCATTTGAAACTTTGTATTTTGATATTTCAAGTTAAAATTGAAAAAAGAACGTTTTTTTCAAAACGACGCCATTAGAAATTTTTCGATTCGCCCAAATGAATAATTCTTTTCTTAGAATGATTCATTACAATAGTCATTATTATTACAATATGTGAGCATTTATTTAAAATTATTTGCTTTTAAATTGTAACCATAACAAACACGTGAAGTTATTAATAAATACACAAATAAAAATGTACAAATAATATCCTTCGCATACAATAATTATTTTCTTAGAATTATAATATAATGTATGGGCATTTTTTACATTATTTTATTTTGTACTTATACATTTTCTACTCCCATACTTATCTTTCTGCACTCGTGGAAAAAATCTGAATAATGTAGGTAAAACTTTTTTTTTAAACTTAGAAATAAAAAAACATTTTAACATTATCGTAGGTACAGTTGAAGACTCGGATCCAATAACTCACCCGACTCTCGTACTATTTTCAAAGTACATATTTCAGTCAATTTTTGATGAATTTATCTAAAATATTCCAGGTATTTTCTTTGAACTATATAGAACAACTTTCTTGCTGGAGGTTGTTTTTAGTCTGAAGTTGCCTCGATACTTTTTGTCTCCGAATCTAGGAAAATGTGGTTACCGACCAGCCTTAATTTTCAATTGGATATTATTAAACAAAAGGTCATTTTCAACTTTTTATTATTTTGCAGGCATTCGCTGAGTATACTTTGTATGTGTACTCAATTTCAAACAGTTTCAATAAAATTGGTACGAGTTGTGATGATTTAGGTTTTAATCACTTATCGAATATTATGAAAAAAAATTTCTCTTTATAACAAAAATTTTTTGCAAATATTAATGAATACTATATTCGTACAAGTTTCTACAAACAACATGTTTTGAGTTATGACTGAGTAGTTACATTTTTTTTAATGAAAGTGATTGCAATGTCGTACTGAAAAGATTATAAACTGATTTTATCATGGAAGAAATGTTAAAAAATATGATTACCATCAACTTAAGAGAATAATTCAATAAAAAACATAAGATCTAAATTTTTCCATGAAAATAAGGGATCTATTCGCCATAAATATGCAAAGACATGTTTTTGCAGCAAACGAAATGAGGCAAAAATGAATAATAATCAATTCTGAATTAAAATATTCATAGGGGGTATACAAAAAAAATAATTCTGAATCTCAACTTGCATTGTCGATTTTTCTGTTCCCTTTGGGTTATAAATGAACCACGTTGAAAGAGACATGAATCAGATATTATTCAGAGGTCGCTTATAGTAAATTTGTCTGCTTTTATACAAAAATTCATCTTTTTAAAAACATCTGATCATATTGGCAAATTATGCAGAATGTAAAAGATGCAGCTTATTAAAAAGAGTATTTTTGAATCATCAGTCTCTTTATAAATTATGCATACTTAAACAGTGGCGGACTGGGTACCTTGGGGCGTCCGTGGGAAGTCGATATGTAGGGGCGCCTTCCTGAAAAGCAAAAAAAAAAAAAAAAAAAAAAAAGGAAGAAACCACCATTATTTTTTGTGCCACTTTTATAATGATTTTTTTATTTTTATTAACAAAAATATTTTCCACGACGCAGCAGTAGTATATATTCAAATACTCGCAATAATGACTATTATTATGCGAAAAGCTGTTAATCTCGCTATTAATCTCTTCAGGAAAGAAATTTATTAATATATTAAGAAATTAATCCGACTCTATCCAGTTCAATCCGAACCGAATTTTCAATCCAAATGAATCTGAATAAATCCGAACCTGGATTGACTGATCAATTTATAGAAAAAGGGTTTTAAATCCTTTCGTTTACACAATAATATGTTGCAACGTTTAAAGTTTTACGAAATAATTTTGAACTATTTATAGTTTGATAAACGAAGATATTAAGTACATTGCTGACGCTTTATATAA
This sequence comes from Andricus quercusramuli, assembly GCA_932178445.1. Lineage (NCBI taxonomy): Eukaryota > Metazoa > Arthropoda > Insecta > Hymenoptera > Cynipidae > Andricus > Andricus quercusramuli. The sequence continues at coordinate 18,840 of CAKNXH010053299.1, read as the reverse complement.
TGAGAAAAAATTCTGTTAGATGCAAGAGAATACAATTTTTTTCCACAGTTACGAATCGTGGAATGACAAACAAATTAATCCTCACAAAACTTTTATTTGCTTTGGAAGTATAATTTGGAATTCATGTACGATCTTATGTGTTGATGATTAACTAGATTATGGAGTACGATATGTTTACGGAGTAACATTTTAATAATTTCCTTCTGCTTTCTCCTGTTTAATATTAAAAACATTTACATTGTTTAAAAAAATGATCTTAGAGGGCGCCTACATGCCTCAGGAGGCGCCTGATAGGGTGGGCGCCGGTGGGGTTTCCCGCATCCCAACCTATGGCCAGTCCGCCACTGTACTTAAAGACCTCTCCATAAGCGGGATAGATAATTCACACTACTTTCTAACAATTTCCTTCGCATATCTCCCTCAGATATTGTATATAATTTTGCGTTATGATTTGCCTTTTTCGAGAAAAATCAATTTTTCTGCAATTCCAGACCAATTTATTTCTCCTTCAACGTGGTTCATTTTTGACCCACAAGAAACAAAAAAAATCGAAAATACACATTGAGATTCAGACTTGCTTTTGTCTAAGCACGTCCATGAAAGTATTATGCTGTTAGTGATATATTATCACAAAATGTTCAGAATAAATACTCATAGTTATTATTGGAAAATGTTCAAAATATTATCAAACATTCTCTGTAAAAACCAGAGATTTTTTTTCTGTATCGTATTTTTCGAGTCCTTTTTTGAAATATGATAACTTCATGGTATTATTATTTTCAATGTAGAAAAACGACTCTGGAATCCCACGAGTGGTTTCATTTTAGTATGACTGGAGACAGGTTTTTTAATCGTATTTTAATGCCTGGAATTAGCTCTGAAGTAATAGTATTTTTACAGTATTAACAAGAATATTGATTTTCAGTGAATTACATACCTACTAAAAAATCTTGTAACTGACTGAATTTTCATGTGAAAATTTCAAAACTTGGCAGAGTACAACTTAATTTGCATAATTAATTGAATTTGCGAAATCGAAGATGGCGAAGTAATTACAAAGTAAAATTGGATTGAAAATAGCACTGTAAAAGTATAAGGAATTTATTTTTGTGAAAGTATATTTAAAAAATTTCAATTTGATACCTCCTAGTCACCAAGAAACTTTAACAACTCTTCTGTAGTGGAGAAAGACTTGCAATTCCGATAACTTTTCAGAACCAAGAAGTTTCAATTTGCTCATTTTTAATTAATATATGGCCTCCTTACAAAATTGTATATCTACATTTTTCAATAGACCGAATCCATTTCAAATCAGGCAGGTTCCAGACTTGAAGTTGCAGAATCTCTCGGGGACAAAATATGTTGGGTTTTAGAGGAAATTAGGCGATACGTATTTTTACGATTTGTGAAAACAAATTTTTTTACAGAGTTATGCGTATTTGAATTGAGATATTTACGATTTCTTTTCAGATTCTGGTAGAGTTTATCGCTTTCTTTCGAAACTCGCGAGAAAATTAAAAAAATCTTCGAAATTAACAAAATAGCGGCAGTTTTTCTGAAAATGTTAAAGTCGTTCTTCTCAAAAAACCCACACTTATATTTTTTGCCAATTTTTTGTTGAATTTGTACTATCATAAGGAAAATACCTTGTAAGTTTAATGCGAGCTAAATAACATTTGTGGGCAGGAGAATTTTTTTCATAAAATCGAATTTTCGCATTTTTTTTAAAACAACAACAGATACAAAAAAATTTTGAGAAAATAGTTTGCACATTTGAAAAAGTTCTACAAAAAGTTCTCTGAAGCATTTATGATATCTTGTACCATTTCCGAAAAAAAAAATTCAATTTTCATAAACAAAAAATTGTCTTCATTCCTGGCTTATTAGTTTTACGTGGGCTGAACAATTTTTATCATCAGAAAGTTATTTTTCATAAATTCGAATTTTGAAATTTTTTGCTGAAACAATTTAAGTTACAAAAATCTCAATCTCAGTTTAAAAAAGAAATAAATAATACCTGGATCCACGTTTTCAGATTTTTATTATCTATTTATTCAGATTCTTCATCTCAAGATTTGAAAAATTTTGTTTGTTTTTTACACTGAGATTCAAATAAAGTTTTTATACATTGTTGAAAAATACCTGGATGAATGTGGAATATATTTAAATATATTGAATATAAAAACTTTTCAGTCAAAAAATGTCTTGTCTTGACATTCATTTTGTAACTTAAATTGTTTCAGCGAAAAATTTCAAAATTCTAATTGATGAAAAATAATTTTCTGATGATAAAAATTGTTCAGCCCACGTAAAACTAACATGGAGCTTTCCTCATATGAACGTATATATATTTCTTAATATTGAACATAAATGGTGGATATTTTCATAAGCCAGGAATGAAGACAATTTTTTGTTTATGAAAATGGATTTTTTTCACTTTTTTCGGAAACGGTACAAGATATCATAAATGCTTAAGAGAACTTTTTTAAATGTGCAAACTATTTTCGCAGAATTTTTTTTGTATCTGTTGTTGTTTTCAAGAAAAATGCGAAAATTCGATTTTATGAAAAAAAATTCTCCTGCCCACAAATGTTATTTAGCCCGCATTGAACCTACAAGGTATTTTCCTTATGATAGTATAAATTCAACAAAAAATTTGCAAAAAATATCAGTGTGGGTTTTTTGAGAAAATCGACTTTTAACATTTTCAGAAAAACTGCCGCTATTTTGTTAATTTCGAAGATTTTTTCCATGTTCTCGCGAGTTTCGAAAGAAGGTGATAAACTCTAGCAGAATCTGAAATTTGTTTTCACAAATCGCAAAAATACGTATAGCCTAATTTCCTCTAAAAACATCATATTTTGCCCCCGAGAGATTCTGCGACTTCAAGTGTAGAACTTGCCTGATTTGAAATGGATTCGGTCAATTCTGTATCTTTCCAATTGAAAAAATCAAATGATCTAGAAAAGGGGCGTTTACTGACTCAGAATTAAATATAAGTATAAAATTCTAGCATAGGAAAATTTTCAATGATTATTTGCATTTATTTCGTCTTCCTGAGATAATTAATATACTATAATATACACTTGAAAATTCATTTTTAATGAAATGCATATTTGGCAAATATTCAAAATTGACGAGATTATTAGCAGCAGTTCTTGGTTACGATGAAAAACTGGCAAGTAACAATTTCTTTCACTTGTCACGCTAAGCCCAAGCTAAGCCTATCTAGGGAACGGTTGCGTGGCTGGTTCGCGATACTAGCGCCCGCGCATCGCTGGTTCCCTAACTAAGCCTACTCCCGACGTCTCATTCCCCGCGCCCATCTTCTAGGCTTTGTGGGCATTGCCGCCTCGATACCTATCTTCCCTCTACGATGGATCTCCCTCTGATGTGTCTTTGTAGGGTATACTTCGTTGCAAAACTGTCATTGCAACATTTGCACTGAAACTTGATTTTCACTGAATTCCCCTTCTTTTCTTCTGAATCAATTTTTTATCGAAAATAAGCATACGCAGACATAAAAAATGACCAGATTAGAGAAGCGAACTAATTTCGAGCTGGACGCTGGACTGAGAGTTGCGCACGGTGCGCGTGCGCGAAAACGGAAGCCTGGGCTGAAGAGTAGGGGGTGAAGGTGTGTGAATGATCGTCTCCAAAGTGCTCCGCATCCACTCGTCGCTCGTGCAGATAAACACCCATGATCCAATAAATACATGGTCTAGCCACTTGAGGGCTCCGTTTCGTCCAAATCACGCAACCGCTTAGTTCTACCATTTTGTTTTATGACCGCGCAGTTTGAGTTTGACGCGTACTCTGTGTACGGAAAAGTATTATAGGAAAATGAATATGTAGGAAGAAATAATATGAAATTATTGAAGTAATAAATTCCAAAAAAACTTGGAATAACTACTGAATGATATTATAAGAACATTGAGGAGAAAATAAATTATATTTAAGAGAGAATGGAAGTTTGTAAATGAGAATGAATGAGGGTGATGAAAAGTACATACAAATTTTGATATTCATGTCAATTACATTGTAAATATCTCCGTTTAACAGTGTATACATGATTCACACTATATGCAAAAGTGACAGATGACCGTAATATCACCACGCGGGTCCTTAAATTTTAAAGAAATAAGTAAGGTCTGTATCTGGACGACAATAGCTTTGCGCTTGAAGAATTTATGATTTCCACTTCTTCTTTAGATTATTTCATCCACACTAGATCTTGAAAGATTTCTAGTTTTGTAATTTATGAGTAGCTGCAGGGGCCGCTTCAGACTATCGGCCGCCCGGAGGCAAATTTCAATTCGCCGCCCCTTTTAATATGAATTTTAAAATCAAAGTATTTGGAACTATTCTAATTGAAAATTATAATAATAAATGATTATAATTATTAATGATGATCATAATAAATAATAATTTTAATGAATAATAATAAATAATTTATAAATAAATTGATAGTTTGATAAATGACTACATTATATCATAATTATTTTGAGAGGGAAATTAATCATGTGAAGTAGATCTTGTTATTGTTTAATGAAATATTTATTTTACAGAAACCATTAAGATTAGTCAACCGTGACAATTTACATAATTTCAAGTAAAAGGTTGACGTCTCGCTTTCGCGAAAGCAAAATCGCGGATGATTGATTCACAATTAATTAAATCTAGTATGTCCGGTTCTATAGCTATAGTAGCTAAAGCTGACATTCGTTCATCTTGCATTGTGGTACGTAGATAATTTTTTATTATCTTTAATTTCGAAAACGACCTTTCGGCACTTGCGACGGAAACGGGTAAAGTAAGGAGAATTCGCAAAGCAACATTAGTGTTTGGCTAAACTGACGTTAGGCCGTTTTCGTGAATGTAATTTAATACCTCAATCGGTGACACATTTTCAGTAATGTGTAGTAGAAGTACACTAAGCTCATCTCGCAAAGCTGTGGCATCGATGTCGCGCTCATTTCCATCAGTTAAAATCAATTGCAAAGCTTCACAATTTCGCAGCAAAGATTCATCATCCATCATTCGAAGTTCATGGATGTTACATAAGAATCCAAAGTAATGATGACATTCATCAAGAATCTGAAACCGTGCTTCTATGCAAACAATAATTGTATCGATGGCCTGGTAGAAACAGTCAACGCGAAACTTCTTAATTGGATCATCTATTACATGATCGTCATTCTGGTAATCAAAATTGACCTTTTTTTCTTCGCCTACGTATTTGCGCTTCAGCTTTAAAATTCCCTTCAACGCCTAGAATTTCTGTCAATTCCTTAGCATCTGTTAAGAGTGAAGCACATCCTGAATCAGATCTACGTTCTACGAACTAGGACTTCAATTCTTGAAGGGATTCTAAAGCAGAGTTTACATTTAGTTTAACACTTTGTAATGTTTTACTAGTTGCGTTTATTTTGAATAAAGCATCATGCCAGAAAACTACTAAGCATAGAAATTTGAAATCTTGTAATGTTGACATTAATGATTTTGCCATGTGTCTAACTTCAGTATTTGAATTGTCGTTACTGTAAATTTCAAATAACGCGTCATGAATTTCGCCTATTTGGTACCTTAGAGGTTTCACAGCATCAGTCCTACTTCCCCATCTAGTTCCGCTTAAAGGTTTTAAAGTAAGTTGAGTGCAGTGTTTTATTAAAATTGCCCAGCGTTTGGTTGATCCGGCAAAAAAATTTTATAATTCTTGTACAATTGAGAAAAAGCCAAACATATCAACAGACTGTTTAACATAGTCGTTCACTACTAAATTCAAACTGTGAGGATTACATGGAACAAAAGAAGCACGCGGATTTATATCCTTGATTCTTTTTTGTACGCCTACGTTTTTTCCTGCCATATTAGGACCATTGTCATATGATTGACCTCTAATATTACTTATCTGCAGACCCAAACCCTCTAACGTGCCTACAAGGAGCTCGGCCAATCCCTCCCCAGTAGTATTTCCTACGGAAGCAAAGCCTGGAAATCTTTCTTTAATTTCAACAGGTCCATTCGATGGATATGAAACAAAACGAATTACAATAGAAGCTTGTTCAGTGTGGCTTTTGTCAGGAGTACAGTCAAGTATCACCGAATAATACTTAGCTAATATACATTTTTCTACAATTTGATCCTTAACTGAAACACCTAACATTTCAATAAGTTCATTTTGAATATTTTTACCGAGATAATGTGCTTGAACTTTCTTTCCATTTTCAGTTTGAATTTGTATTCTCCTTAAATGTTCAGCTATACTGTCATCAAACTTGGCAACCATTTCAATTAATTTCAAAAAATTTCCATTATTTGGCTTGTACAACTTATCAACTTTTCCTTGAAATGCTAAACATTGTTTACCAAGATATTTTACGAGTTCAACTATCCAATTTAAAACCTTATACCAGTGTCGTTGCTCAGAATCTAAAAATCGTTGATATGAGGCATCAATCGTTTTATTAGCTTACAAATTTGAGGACAAATTTGTCCATTCTTGAAAGTTATTAATGTGAATACTGCTTGTTTCATGTCGATCTAAGGCTCTGGAAATATTTTTCCAGTCAGAAAAACCATTTCTTTAAGACTGATACCGGTATTATTAAATAATTTACATGGAAAGCAAAACAACGAGTTTGTTTTTGTCGAATAAATTAACCAGTCTCTGTTAACTTCTTCGCCGTTCGGTAAAATTCGTTTATAATGTGAAGTTGGAACGTGGAAGAATTCTTTCGTTATATACTTTTATTTTATTTTACTACCGAAAAATTCTTTAGCGTGAAGAATACTTCGTATTAAAAATTGTCATGTCATAATTATTTAATTTCGATGCACCGTTCGCGAGTAATCAATTTTTGAAAAAAATGATCAAGAACTTTGATTGTTAATAACTCTTAAAAAAATAAGTTTTTCGCAACAATATTTTAGGGGAGTTTATCGATATAAAAATGAATCGAAAACTGTATAAATTGATTGAAAATACAACTATCGATTTAAAAGTGGCATGCTTGAGATATTTTTATCCAAAAGATAATAAAATGTTGCGACTAATAAAATCAATTAGAAGGCAAAATGTCAATTTAATAAACAGATATTGCACACAAAAATCAAATTTCGATGTTTACGGAAAATAGGAATAACTTTGGAAACAATGAACATTTCTTTAAATTTACTTGGCTCATTTCAAAGGTAAGTGTCCATAGCATTTTTCTGAATTTTACAAATATTTTTAGAATTTTTCCGATAGATGCAGCCTTAGGTTAAAACTTGGTGCAAAAAAGTAGCAAAATTTTGAAAACGTATAAATTTTACATAGATTGTAAAACTTCATTATTTATCATATCCAAATAAATTTTAATAATATTCATAAAAATATTATCGTCTTGAATTTTTTCAATCATGTGGTGAGTAAAATCATTATTTGAAACTTTGATACTTTTTGCACCAAGTTTGGTGTTATTATGAGAAAAAAATTGTCAAGTTTACATTATAAATATAAAGGAACTTTAGCAACATCTTTAAAAATTGCCTATGTGAGTTCCAACTTTTGAAAATGGTATCTGAGTGTAAAGATAAAATCATTATAATTCGCTTGAAAACATACCTTATTTTCATGTTCCTGGACTTGCTCAACAGCTTCTGCAACTTCATCACTTACAGCCAGAGCAATCACTTGTGTATCATCACTTTTTTTTAAATATTTAAATAATGAACAATTTTTTTTGTTTTCTTCATCGCGTTCAGCTTTTCGCTTGCGATATTGAGCACCTGAGAGGCGTTTCGCTTTGCGATCAGCCATCTCAAAATAAGCAAACTTTTCTCTCACACGATGTGAATTTCAGAAAAACTTTGTTCTTAATGAACAAGTGCTTCAATTTATAAGCACTTAGACTTGTAGGTCTGTTTTCTCGAACCATGGAGGGGGGATTGCTTTTCCTCTATCTTTCCGAGGGTAACTTTCCACGGGGGTCCAGCTAACTGTTGGCACCGCAATTATGTTTCGCTTGCCAACAGCCCTTATCCATAAGAAACTACTGCTTTGCTGATACCTGCACTAAGTACCACTAATTGTATTGCTCTAGCATCATTACAGTTTGAGAGGTGGATCCACTTTATTCTCGATGCCTGCACTTGCTAAATTAGTTCTATTGTCATTAAATCTAGACCTTAGACTTTCCTAGAATCTAATTTGAGAAACTTAAGAATTCTTATTGTTGTCAAAATATTAAATGTACTCATCTCGTTCAGATTTTAGACATCCCTAGAATCTAATTGAACAAAACTTAAAAATTCTTATTCCTGTCATTAAGTATATGAAAAATATTCCTTAAGCGGCCGCCCCTCGCCCTTTGCACCCGGAGGCGGTCGCCTACTCTGCCTCCGCCTGTAGCGGCCCCTGAGTAGCTGCTTGTAGAAAGTCAGGTACAGATTAAGATTTATCCGCTGGAAAGCACCTGTCATAAATTAAAAACTTCCTCTATAAAGATAAATCATGATACCAAATGAAGATCCAATTTATCTTCGAAATTTCAGAGACAACTTTGTCCACGAGTCACCAGGCAATGCAATGTAAAAAGTATATTATCTTCATTTGTATATATGTATTGAAATTAAGATTTACTATTTTTACATGAAGTTGAAAAGACTGTTTCATATTGTAAAATTTCGACTTCCTTTTACCTATATAAATATGCATGTGTGCAATGTTATGTGGTTTCGCCAACAACATTTATCATTCCGTAAAAAAGTCTGCTAAGAATAACATAGATTTATAATGTGATTTTATATTACATGTACACGGTGAAACGGTTACTGAATACAGGGGCAACAGTTGATTCATAAAACAAAAATTCATTTCGGAGGGAACTGTCATTTACTTTTGAGGTTATAGAATTTTGTGGCCTCTGAAAATCAACTTAAAATCGTCACAACAATTTCAATTGTTATTTTGCTTTTCAAATTGTGAAATGTCACCGCCGAGATGTTCAGTAGATGAACACCGAAAAAGCAAGTTTTATCCAAAAGAAGTTATTCACTTACCAGAAAATCACTTTTGAATGAAACGGTGTCACAATTTGACATACGATTTATAAAATATATTCCATGTAATATATAAAACATTTTCTCTGCTCTTGAACCATAAAGATATTGAAGTATATGCCTTTTTACATGAAAACCCAACTTCGACGTACTGCTACCATTACGAATACGGTTCGGAGCAAATCGCTTTAACTCGGTGTGTATTTGAATTGTGGAGACTTTTCTAACAGAATGCGTTTTTTCGAAAATTGTCACTTGCCCACGGTGGTCAGGAAGGATGAATAGGCATAACAAAAATGGCAATAAAATCCGTTTGCGGGATGATATTCGGGCACGAATATACATCAAAAATCTGTTTGAATTGAAATCCTAGCTGATCCTGTTCTCGAGATATCGTAAAATTGCGCATTCTAGCTATTTCATCATTAGAATTTCCTCTTAAATTTAAGGTTGAGAGGATTTTCAGTTGTCTTAACCAAATAATTCTGTTTGTGTAAAAAATATATTCACGTCATTCAAAACAAAACAGGCAAGAGGACGATGCTTTTGTTTCAAGATAACCTTTTCCCTGAGTGCATAAAAGGCTAGGATCAGTCAGAAGATTTTGGGTGATTCTTATCTTGTTTGTGTCTTGGAAATTTTTTATATTTTCCGTGTTAGAGATCAAGTTTGAGTGGCATGCTAACGGATAAATATGGCTTCTTCTCCACTAAAGAAGAATATAGATCATAAATGTGAGCATGAAGAGAATACGATGAAGGTATGTGCACCTTGTGGTAGAAAAATAATTTTCGGATGAAAAAGATCACAAGATTTTCTTATATCTGAGACCAACGAAGAATTGATCAGGAAATACATTAATATATGTTTCGATACATCTAGTTCGAAATTTCCGTTAAGTATTTGTAGCTCTTGTCGTCATGCACTTGCTAATCGGGGAAAAAATATTTTCACAAGACCTTTACAAACTATGCCAAATTATGACGAGATAATTTTACTGAAAGAAACTAGAACGACTTTCAATTGTAACTGTTACGTGTGTCGAGTAGCACGATTTAAAGGTCATTCAAAACCTATAAAAGGTAGAAGGCATATGCTCAATGTTTCCAATCAAATTGATGCATCTAATGGTCTCAATGGCACAAAAAATGTTCATGTTCATGAATCCGAACCGAGTAAAAAAGAATCAAGGGATTCGTTTGGAATGTGTAGAAGGTGCTTTCAATAAGTAGGTAAAGGCACTTATCATCCTTGTGTTTCTACTTCTAAGTCAGAAAACAATGCCCGTGACAATGTATTGAAAATAGTAGGAAAGTTACCTGAAAAGCAACAAAATCAAATTTTTTCTTCAATTTTGAAACCAAGAAGATCTAGTGTTGAACAACAAGGTGAAGAAATAACTTTAAATACTCTGGGTTCCAAAATAAGAGTAGCTGTGAATCCAAAACCAAATAAGCAAGTTGTTTTTCATGCCGAAAAATTAGACAATTTTCATGTAAACTCTGGTGTTTCATGCAACCACATGAAAAAAATGAAGAGTTTTTTGAGAAGCAACGCAGGCAGGAAATCTGTTCGTGTATCATACGAGCAAAACATATCGCAAAAATTAAGAACTTTAGAAGATGCTTACAAGGATAAGGTTTTCCAGTTTGATACTGAAAACGACCAAGAAGAAAATAGGCCTGTGATTTGGGCAGATGCTGAAGAATTGCTGGACGCAGTTGTAGAAAAGCGGGGTCAAATTGGTATACCTAAAATAAAATTAATGGCGGATGGAGTATAGGGGTTTTTCAAAATTTCGATGACAATTTTGACTGAAGATTATTCTGCAATTACTGAAAGTGCCAAGGGAAGTAACGGTACAAAAGATAAACTAACAAGTGTTCAGGAATTGATACTATTGTGCGTAGTGCCTCAAATAAAAGAAACCTATGAAAACCTCAATTTATTAGTCAAATTGACTATAGTTAACGATATTCCCTTCAAATATGTATCAGATTTCAAAGTTTTGCTGCTGGTGAATGGACAACAAACTGTATCAGCAAAGTAACCTTGTCCCTATTGTTTTTTTACTTTAATAGAACTACGTCACACACAAGACACGTCAAATAAAAATTCTGAAGATATTCATGATGAAAGTACTCAGTTGAAGACTTACGGAGATTTAAAAAAAGATTGTAATAAATTTGAATCTCTAGGCAAAAATAAAATAAAAGCTAAAGATTGTCGCAATACAGTCAACCCTCCTCTCTTTGAAGAAGATGATGAACTGTACTTCATGAAAAAATGTGTGATTTCCGAACTACACATTCTGCAAGGATTCGTGAATCATCTCTTCTGAAATGGTTTAGTTCCTATTTTGTTCGAAGAGATAGCTTCACTTTGGCCGAAAAAATTACATCTGATTTAAAAAAATTATCCGAGGACGCGCTGCTTAGTGGTGATAGGCACCCACCGAGCAGAAATATATATATATATATATATATATATATATATATATATATATATATAAACACGGGTGTTAAACTAGCATATATTCATCTATTCTATACATACCTTGTATAAAAGTCATAATTAGCTGAAATACGTAATTTGACGATATCTCGTGAACAGGATCAGCTAGGATTTCAATTCGAACGGATTTTTGATGCATATTTGTGCCCGAATATCATCCTGCAAACGGATTTTATTGCCATTTTTGTCATACCTATTCATCCTTCCTGACCACCGTGTGCCACCTTCTCCCGTCCCAAATGTAATAATTATATTACGAACGTAATAAAAATTGTAAAAAAAGGAGTGAGCAAGAGTATTTCAGAATTATGAATAAATATTGTATATGTGACGTGCGCCGAAGAAAGGGGGCTTACTCTGGAAAGCGAGATTTTTCAGGACGAGCAGTCGAAGTCGACCCGATAGACGCGACTTTTAGAAGAGAGGGAATCCACGAAATCTTCCCTCTCCGCTTGCCACTACATTCTCACGCATGTAGCGGCGCTGTTCACGGACGGGGTATAGATGAGACGCGGAGATGCGGTGGTGAATGGTGGGAGGTGTTTCACGGGATCTCGAGCTCTCGAGCGAAAGCACGATTTCTCGGGTACCTATCAACTCAATTATTAGCAACAATAACGCTCGGAATTTTTTTTCGATCGTTTCATTAAAAAGAGCAACTCAAAAACTATCGAAAGGTGTAAAAACCTCGATTTCGATTTTTCCAGAGTAAGCCCCCTTTCTTCGGCGCACGTCACATACCTTGAACTCGAATTTTCCTCCAAAACTGAGGAACAATATTTTTTAATAAATAAAACATGATAATTATCATCTTATATGTTGTAGGAACTGCATCCGTATTTTCCTCCACCCATTTTCAACATTAAAATACATTTGATTAGAATTGAAGTATTTGTATATCTCAAAATTACAAGAAATTTCAATTCTAACATTTTACATTTTAAAATCACTTACGTTTCCCGCCTTTTTCATCCAAGATGGAGAAAAGAAGCGGTGGGTCCTCATTGGCTCAGTTTTTTTTACTTGCGCGTGGCTAGAACATGTATTTATTGGATCATGTACGGACCGCTCGCGCTCGGCGGTCCTTTGGGCCCGAGCACAATGGAGACCTGAAACCGAAACTTGAACCCGAAGATAACTCTTTCTTTTTCTACCGTAGCTACGGTAAAAAAGGACAGAGATATCTTCGGGTTCAGGTTTCGAGTTCGGGTCTCCATTGTGCTCGGGCCCTTTCGCTCCCTTTTTTGTTATTCATTCAGTCGAGCAGATGCAGCGCAGTGATTTTGTAATAATATTCCCTAGTTTTCTCTGTAAGTTTTCATTGAAATTCCGAGAACATCGAACGTTTCAAGAGACGATCGTTCAGAACTTCAAACGCGTTTTTCTCGAAACTACTTTTTTAAAAGTCCGTGCCCACTGTCATTCAAAAACTACTGCATCGATTCTTTTCAATTTACCTTAATCATATTTCTAAAAAACATTAACAAAAAAAGTGGTTTTTTTTTACTCTCCAGACCCTATCCCTCCCCTAAAATAAAATTTAACTTCTTCCAAAAGGAATTTCTGGGTCTGCCACCTCTAATCATTTCTTATTAAATTAAGACGCTGTCAAGCAAGTCAGTCAGTGTCTTCGGTGTATTAAGGAAGTAGGTGATGTTTATTTTCCATATAAGCGCAGTCGCCATCTTGGAAATGTAAATTACATGTAAAAAACTTGGGACGTAAATTACGTACGTAATTTACATGTAAAAAACCACGTAAATTACCAAAGGTAAATTACGTATGCAACCCTGGTGGCGTCCCATTGCAACGTCAATCTTGGCCCAAAACACGAAATGTCAAATCACTAGTGATTGGCCGTAATGTATGGTGATTTGCGGTTTTCCGTTTTGCGCCAAGTTTGACGCTGCCATGGGGCGCCACACTTATTTCATTTTTTCAAATTGTACTTCAATCGCATTACAAAACTGCACATCTTAAGCCATAAAACAACTTCCTATCATTATTTCTTTCCAAGATGTCCAGCTCGTTTTGGGAAGCCTCGAAAGTTAAGGCTTAAAAAAAGTGCCTCCAAAACCTTGTTTTTTGGCAAGTTTTACTTCAGCGCTATCGTAAGAAAGTTTTTAGAACAACAATATACATATTTTCCAATTTGGCAGACCCGTTTACCTGGCCAGAATTTTCTGCGATTTTTTGGACGTGTTGTGAGCGCTCAAAGTGAGGGCCCTTTCAAACGATTGCAGATCCGCAAGTTGCGGACTTGCGCAAACCATGAGTACTATCATAAAAGAGAGGTTGCGATTATATCTCGAAAACTGAAGCCGATTCTCTCTTCACCTATTGGTTGGATTTAAATTCGCCGCCTATGCTTTAGAATCGATATTAGAATCGAGAAGTGCAGTCGAGAATCATTTTTAGGTTAAGATCAGAGCTGCGTATTATGAAGCCAAGGCATGTGCACTATTTTGTGCACATTGATGTTTGATGATAGCTGACGATATGGACGTAAGAACTCATCGCATGGGGTGAGGTGGCTCCAGTTTAAAAGGGGAAAACCAGCTGGATGATAGTGGCTAAGAATTTGCGGCGCTGTGCCGACTATGTACGTTCCCCGGTTCCCCCCTTATCAATTTATGGCGACACCACGTGACACCACGAGTCACTCATGCTGAGTCTATGAGTTCTTAGGTAGGTATGCAATCCAACGAATCTCGATTTAATCGAAATGTCATTTCAACGAAAAAGGTATAGTTTGTGCACAGTGGTAAAATGTGTTCGAAAGATGGCCGTGCGAGTATTAAAAAGTAACAGAATGATGCCAGAAGTGTCCAATTGGCGGCGTGACATGCATATAACTTGTTTATTGCCGCATAAATTTAAAAATACAAATGAGTTTTGTTAAATAAGAAAAAGTGAATTATTGATAGTGAAATTTTTCACTTAAAAGCAGTAAAAGTATAAATAATTGATCAATGAAATAGAAGTGAAGTTAAAGTTTCAATTTTGTTGAGAATAGTGAAGAAATTGAAGAATAAAAATATGTCTGTATGTTTAAACATAATAAACATTAATAATGTTGTGAGAATAAATGTCCATTTTTTTCCTGAACATAGTCGCGAAATAATTGTTCTGCATAATTACAAGCGATGAGGGTGACAGATGGTGAGGTTATGTATGTGTACATACAATTTGACAGGTTGCTCATTATTTTGTATGTTATTTTTCAGAAGGAGAGCGAAGAAATAAATTATAATTAATTGTAGACCAATGAAAAAATAAAGAATTGTGACGCTATGATATATATATATGACTTCCACAATTACTGTTGTCTTTGACAGTTGAAGAGCTGCAGTGCAATATAACTATAGACAATCAACAAAATCGGAATTTTCCAGGAGAGCGAAATAATGTTCTGAAATCAACATGAAAAGGTAAAACAGCAGTGGACTCACACAAGCAGAAATGTTTGTCAATTGAGGCCAAAAAAGCATGATTAAAAAATATTATTCATTTGCGAGAAATTGAAAGTGACAGGAGGTAAGTATGGAAAGGAACCTAAAATTGGAATATAGGCTTTGTTGCTTATCACGATAGAAAGTGCAATATGCAGTTTACGTAAAAAAGCGCTCACTCCCGATATATTATTGAGTTGTTAAATTGAGAGAAAAATAGTTTCCTTAGAAAAAGTTAACCAATCATGCAAGAATTTTGAGGTTAAAATTTCATGGGTTTGGAATATCATCTTTGGATAGCGACTACAGATCTATTTTGCAGTTTAAAGCAATAAGAAAAACTTGCTCCGGAAATCGGGTGAGGCTGAATAATAATAGAAAAGTTTTCATCAAAAAACATTATTCTGTTCCGCGAAAATAAATATTTAGTGTGACGTTATAAAAGTGGCTTTTTGTAGGATACTGATATTTCATATTTTAGGCTGGAATTTGATTTGTACTTTCGTGCTGAAAAAAAGTGACTTACAGTTTTATTTCAGGGCTTTTTCTTTAAAAACATTAGCATTTCATTATTTTATTGCATTGAAAAAGTTTTATGAAGAGGAAGTTGGTCAAAAAAATGTTTAAAAATAGCTAAGTGGTTAGGCTTTAAAAAAAGGAAGATGGGAGACAATTACAGAGAGTCAGTTAACTAGTTCGGAATTACCAATCTTTTTATTACTATATTTAAATGATCTTTTGAAAAATTCATTTTAACACAACATGTCTTTGATCGCATTTGTTATTACAAAATTATTTTTATTCTTTGGTATATTAGCGAAAGATTCACTTTACATAATCGAATATTATTTTCTATTTCATTTGTCATATTATGACTAGGATTTCAAAAAACATATCGTGAAATACCTCTGCAGATAGCAAAACAATTATTTTCTACTTCAAAAGTCATAAATGTGCTAATAATTAAAAATAATAGTTGTTTTCCTACCTTCAGTTAATAACGTAAGTTATTAAAAATAACCTAAATACTACAAAATTTCAATAAATTCTTAGGTAATGCAAAAAGCCTTCTGAACACAGTAAATGATTGTAGAATTAAAGTATTTCTAAGTCTCTGATTTTTCAAAGGCAAAGTTTTAACATTTTACGCAAATCACAGGGTGCACAGTCTTCCCGTTTTTTCTTAGTTTCCCCTTTTCTCTTGCAATTCTCATTTTCCCCCTATTCTCAAAAACCTTCCCCTTTTTTCGCTTTTCTCTTAAAATATACGATATTTTAAATTGTAACCATTATTTAATAATAATGTTTTTAATTATACTTATTGTATAATAATGTTGTATATTAATTTTTTTAAACTCACAACTGAACTATTCCATTTGTGTTTGAAAATTGATCTTTTTTAGTCGGAAATTCAACTATTTGGTTGCAAGTTCATGAATTTCGTTCAAAAGTTATATTTTTGGCAGCGAATTAGTTAAAAATAGAACTATTTTGGTGAAAATATATTTATTTTGTTGAAAAGCTGTATTTTTTATTGAAAATCAAACTAATTTGTTAAACTAGCTGTGAATTCGATTTCGAGTGTTTCCACTTTGTTTGTATTTATAATTATATGGTGCTCATTTCACGAGCACTTTGCTTCCCGATAGCAAATGTATTTGCTTCCTCATAGAGGAAGCATTAGTTATTTTTTTCAATAATAGGCAAACCGAAGTCTTCATTTTGCTCAATTTAAAAATAGAAATTTACCAAAAATGAAAAATTACAGAATAATACAAAAATGTTTTAAATAACAAGACAAATCAGACAAATCAAATCTTGGGTTCGAAATAATAATTTTTTGAGCTGGAAAAGGGAAAGGAAAAGTTCTGTCGCACCCTATCCCTTTCCCAGCTTTACGATTTCTTCACAAAACTTGTCATAATATTACTCTATTTGAAAATTTATGATCAAAAAGTCTTTTCTATTCATGCATCAACTTTAAATTATGTCGATGAAAAAAGTTTTTCTGTTTGAACCTGATGATTCAGATATTATAAATGAGCAGAAATTCCCTAATCTTCAATAAAGTGTATTATTATTATTATTATTATACATCAATCAATTTGCCTTGAATCAAGAGATTTTTTCCGTTCTTGCATCAATTTTGAATTGTGTTACTGAAAAGAAGTTTTACTATGAAAAACCGTGTTTTCAAATATTATGCAATTTCACAATTTCCATACTCTCCAATAAAATGTCTTAATATTATAGGTCAATCGATTCATCTCGAATCAACACATATTTTCTGTTCTTGCATCAACTTTGAATTATGTTAATGAAAACAGTTTTACTATAAAAAAACGATTTTCAAAATATATAAATTACCATAACTTCCCTACTCTTTGATAAAATGCATTATTATT
>CAKNXH010053298.1:2121-12231 GCA_932178445.1 Andricus quercusramuli | reverse complement strand
ACGCCCATTCCGCAATGGCTGGTGTTCGGACGCACTATACTCCTACCGAAAAAAGGCAACTTGTCCAGACAAGAGAATTACAGGCCAATAACTTGTTTAAACACACTGTATAAGATCTTTACAGCTGTCCTAAACAACAGGATCGTTCGATGAATTGAGCCTGTATGGCGAGAGATGTACGAACAACGAGGCTCGAAAAAAGGTGTAGCAGGCTGTCGAGAGAACCTGCTAATTGACAGGTGTGTCTGTAAAGACGCTGCCGCCCATCAGCGCGTCCTGTCAATGGCCTGGATTGACTACCGGAAAGCTTTCGATTCAACCTCTCATAGACTTATCATCTGTCTGTTGGAAAGCTTGAAGGTACATCCACACACAGTGAGATGCATAGAGACTGATGCCTCTTTGGAAAACTAGATTTACCATCTCATCTAGGAATCATCGTCTGACGACGAACAAGGTCACCTTCCAGAGGGGCGTCTTTCAAGGGGATAGTATGAGCCCTTTGCTTTTTTGCATCACACTTCTGCCTCTATCTCTCGCACTAAGAAATTCTCCTGGATACCTCTGTGACGACACTAATCAGCGTGAGCATAAGGTAACTCATGTATTTTATATAGATGACCTGAAGGTCTATGCCGCTGGTAAAAGCAAACTTCAAACTGCTATAAATATCGTCAAGAACTACACAGGAGAGATTGAGATGGACTTTGGTTTGGACAAGTGTGCCAAAATTCATTTGAAGAAAGGAAAGATTACTGGCGTTCCGAAGGACCCTGAGCTTGTAGATATAAGTGTTATTAGACATCTTGACACTGGAGAGACCTATACATACCTGGGCGTGCCTCAATGCCGCATTCAGGACGTAACATCAGTGAAGGAGTCTCTCCGAAGCAGATACAAGCATCTTTTTAGACAGATTTGGTCTTCCAATCTGTCGGCGTTAAACAAGGTATCTGCGACTAACATGCTTGCCGTCCCGGTTCTACTCTACTCGTTTGGGGTGGTTCAATGGACGAAGAACGAGCTTAAGGCCCTTGATGTCACCACGCGTAAGATCATGCATATGCATAAAAGCTTGCATATCAATTCGTCAGTTCCACGATTATACATTTCACGCCGTCAAGGCGGACGCGGACTTCTGAATCTCCAATGTCTTCATAACCGAATTGTTTTAAGTACAGCTTACATAGTTGCGAATGGCAGAGATCCTCTCCTAAAGATGGTCAGAAACCACGAGATGATTGGCGAAGGAGCGTTCCTTTACAAAGCCGCGGAGCAAGCTGCCGAGGCCCTTGGCCTGAATTTCAACATCAGAAGTGAGGAAAGTGCATTACTCCATCTAGATGCTTCACGTCTAAAAGCCGAAGTAAAGAAAGCAGAGGTTAGAAAATTTCACCAAGAGCTAGTCGACAAGCATATGCTCGGAAACTTTCACAGAAATGCAGAAAAACAGTCCTTGTCAAAGGAGCAAACTTTTGCTTTCCTCAAATCATCAGGGCTCAATTCAGGTACAGAGGGCTTCATTTTCGCATGCCAGGACGGTGTAATCTCCACCTTAGCATACCGCGCCCGCATTTTATGTCAAGAAGTTCCCAGTGATAGGTGCAGAGCGTGTCATGCACACGCTGAGTACCTAGAACACATACTATCGGGGTGTCCGACGCACGCAGGAACAACGTATATCTATAGACATAATGTGGCCCTAAGAGTACTTTATTGCCACCTTTGTCGCTCTTACGGTGTTGATCGCGACCCCGCCCTGCCGAACGCTCCAAGGGATATAGAGTCAATTGTCCGAAACGAGAAGTGCCAGATTTTCTGGAACTACGATTTTCGGGCAGCAGTCTCCGTTGCGCACTCGAGGCCTGACATTGTTCTCCAAGACTTCGAGAAACGAACGATATTCGTGATCGAATTCTCGGCTCCGTCCGAATACAACATCACTGCAAAGGAGAAAGAAAAAGAGGAGAGGTATCAAGACCTTAAAAGAGAGCTGCAACGACTGTACCCAAAATATTCGGTACGAGTAATTGTCCTTGTGATAGGTGCTCTCGGAGGTGCTAAATTATCACTGGTTCGTAACCTTAAAGCCATACCCGCGTGCCAAAAATATGCCAAGGCACTTGCGAGATGGATGCAGAAAGCTGTCATCCTTGGGTCGCTTCGTGTCCTCAAGACACACGAGGGTTTCGCTGGCCTGTCGTTGTGATTTCGACGTGCCCTGTGACCACCCATCTCACGGATGTGAGACTTGCCCATAGGTGTATTTTACCGCGGTTCTACTGGGGGCTATTGACATTTTTTTTTAGATGGCAGTTGCTCTTAGTGGTACCCTGCGGTGGTTGTTTAACTTTTTTTTTAATTATATATATATATATATATTTAAATCAGTTTTAAAGGTTATCATTGAATTAAATGTATAAAAATCTGATTAAGAACAAAAAACATGTACATATAATATAAAAATTACTTGAATTTTTCAATGAAAATAATTGTTGAACGCTTTTTATATTGTGAACTGATTGATTAATTAATTATTAACTGTCTCTATTAAAACTGACATTTTCTGGAATTAGTTTTAAAGTTTATTCATAATTCAAATTATCAGAAATGAGAGTTCAAATTTGAAAAAAATATAAAGTAAAAATTATTTGAATCTTTCAATAAAATTGAAAGATTATTGCTTAACTGAGTATCCGAATTCAAATTTCAAAATTATGTCTAAATACTATGTTTAAAAAAATATTGAGTAAAAATTATTTGAATGTTTCTATAAAAATAATAGTTGCATGCTTTTTTATGTTGCAAACATTTACTTAATTATTGGTCGATTAATTTTGTTAAAAATTTTTAATTAAATAAAGATCGAATTTGTTTTTTTTTTTAAATTAAGTATTATAAATTGATTAGCTATTATTTTTATAGTAAAAGTTTATTTTTTCTTTGAGATACCTCTACTGCAATTATAGAATAGTTTCAAATGCTTGTGACATAACTCTATCTGAATTCAATTTTCAAGACTATATGTACATATGTTTTAGTTTTTTTTTTTTAATTGGTTTAAAAGGTTAATAATGAATTGAATGTATATAAATGAAATTTCAAATTTGAAGGAGAATATAATGTAAAAATTATTTGAATGCTTCAATGAAAATAATTTTTTAATGCTTTTTATGTTGTGAACTGATTAAATAATTATCATTCTATTCTATTAAAACTTACATTTTCTGGAATGAGTTTGAAAGGTTATTAATAAATTTAATTTTCAGAACTGAAAGTTCAAATTAAAAAAAAAAATTAGGTAAAGTAAAAATTATTTGAATGTTTTAATAGCAATTATAGTTGAATGCTTCTTATTTTGTAAACTGATTAATCAATTATTAGCTGATTAATTTGTTTACAATAGTAAATAAATAAAGATTAATCTTTAATTTTTCTCTTCTAATTGTAAGTGACATAAATCGATTATTTATTTTTAAGTTATGTAATTGAATATTGGCTATGATTTGTATAATAGAAGTTTATATATATTTTAAATATCCGTATTCCAGTTACATAATTTTTTAAATGTTTTTGATCTTGTGAAATGAGTATCTGAATTAAAATTTCAAAGTTATTTAATTTTTTTGAAATTAGTTTAAAAGGTTATTAATAATTCAAATTTTCAGAAAAATATAAGGTAAAAACTATTTGAATGATTCAATGAAGATAATTATTTGATGCTTTTCATGTCCTGAAATGATTATTCTATTATTAGCTGTAATTTTGGCTACCAATTTTATAATAAATGTTTATTCACATTTAAAATTGATCTATTCCAATTATGTAATTTCTGTAAAAGTTCGTGATGTTGTGAAATTATTACACGAATTCAGTTTTCAAAATCATATAGACATACGTTTTCATTTTTTCTGGAATAAGTATAAAAGGTTACCAATTCAAATTTTCAGAAATGCAATTTAAAATTTTTTTAAATATATAAATTGAAAATTATTTGAGTATTTTAATGAAAGTAATATTAAACATTATTTTACATATATTTTTTTTATTATTGATTTTTAAATTATCATTATACATATTATTATTTGATTCTATCAAACATTAAGTTTTCTGGAATTATTCAAAAGCTCATTGATAAATAAAATGTTCTTAAATGAATGTTAAAATTTAAAAACATATACAGTGCAAATTATTTTTATCTTTCCATGAAAATAATAGTTTTATGTTTTTATGTTGTAATCAGTTCAATTAATTATTAGTCAATTTATTTTGTTCAAAATTTCAAATTAAATAAGGATTGAATTAAATTTGTTTCTCAATTAAGTAACATGAATTGATTATTTACTTTAAGGTTGTTTAATTGAATCTGGGCTATAATTTTTACATTTTTTTCAAGTTACTAAAAAGGGTTACTAATAAATTAAATTTTCAGAAATGAAAGTGAAAATTAAAAAAAATGTAAAGTAAAAATTGTTTGAATGCCTGAATGAAGATTATAGTTGAATGCTTTTTATGTTGTCAACATATTAATCAATCATAAGCTGATTAATTTTTTTCAATATTAAATTACGTAAAGATTAGATTTTAATTTTTCTAAATTAGGTAGATCAATTGATTATTTAACTGAAGGCCATGTAATTGAATATTGACCATAATTTTTATAATAAAAGATTATTTCTGTTTGCAATACCCCTATTGACCTATTCCAATTGTATAATTTTTCTCTCATGCAAGGGGGCTATAAAATATACACAGAAATTCTAAGAAAAAGGTTAGAGAATCAGATAGAAGAGAAGCAAAGTATCCCACACAACCAGACGGGATTTAGAAAAGGGATGGGGACAATAGACAACATTTACGTACTCAACTACTTGGTTAACAGAAACTTAGGGAGAAAAAGAGGGAAATTAGTCGCTTTGTTTGTAGATTTCAAAGCAGCTTTTGACTCAGTGAATAGAAAAGTGCTATGGCAGGCAATGAAAGAGAGGGGAATAGAAGAAGGGCTGGTGGAGAGGATAAAGGAAATTTTTACTGAAACCAGGATTAGGGTGAAGATACGCGGGGAAAAAGGGGAGGTTTTCTGGACAGGAAGAGGTCTAAGGCAAGGGTGCCCGTTGAGTCCACTACTTTTTAATTTGCTGCTGGCAGACCTAGAGGAGAAGCTAAAGGAGAAAGGGAAAGGGGGGACGATCCTGGGTAATAGCAAACTATACTCCCTAGCATACGCGGACGACGT
Source organism: Andricus quercusramuli (assembly GCA_932178445.1). Taxonomy (NCBI): domain Eukaryota; kingdom Metazoa; phylum Arthropoda; class Insecta; order Hymenoptera; family Cynipidae; genus Andricus; species Andricus quercusramuli. Next base: position 6,995 of record CAKNXH010053298.1, on the reverse strand, counting down.
AGTTCTAATAGCAGACGATGAGAAGGGGATGAACCTAATGATAAGAATTTTCGAAGAATACGTGGGAACAAAAGAACTGACGGTGAACGTAGGGAAGACCAAGGTGATGTGCTTCAGAAATAAAAAGACCAAAATAGGTTACGTTTGGAAGATGAACGGACAAACAGTGGAAATTGTGGAGGAGTTCTGTTACCTAGGTTTTTGGTTTGAGTCAGGAGGGGGAAACGATTTGCAGGTGAGGAAAAGAATCGAAAGTGCGAGTAAAGTAATGGGCCAAGTATGGGGTATAGGAAAGAGAAGGTTCAAGGACGATTGGAGAATGAGGGTTTGGTTGTTTGATGCGTTGGTTTGGGCGGTGTCGTGTTATGGAGTGGAGGTTTGGGGATGGAAGGAACATAGGAAAGTGGAAAGCATACATGAGAGATTTCTGAGATGGGTAATGGGGGTCAGTTCGAGTTGTCCAGGATACATGATAAGGGAAGAACTAGGAAGGGAAAAAATGGTAACTAGACAAATTAAGAGAGCCTGGAGGTTTGAAGAGAAACTGAAAAGGGGGGAGGGGAGCAGGATAGCACAAGTATGCTTGGACGAAGTTCGGAACAAGGAGACGAGAGGAAATTTGGGAAACTCGAAATGGGAGGAAGAAAGGACAAAAATGAGGAATGTTTGTGATATGCAGGAAGGGGTTCTGGATTGGCAGAACATAGAATTAGAGCTATTAGTAAGACAAGGAGAAGAGAGATGGAGAAAGATTATGGATTCGAAGTACAATAGATGGTATATGATGGTCAAAGGGTTGACGGAACCAGAATATTTGCAAAAGATGAAAAAGGAAGACAAATGGAATAGGGTGGTACGGTTTAGAATGGGGGAAGGAGTGAGATCTTGTAGATATTGGATGGATGAAGAGGATAATTTGTGCAGAGTATGTGGATACGAGGTGGAGTCATGGGCACATGTGTTAGAGAGGTGTACAGGAGAGGAAGATGGACAGTTGAGTGTGGATGAGTGTGTGAGATGGATCTTGGATGGTAATGGACAGGGAGTGATGTGGATGAAAAAGCTGGAAGAAATAAGAGAAAGTAAGGGAACAGGGCAGAGCCAAACGGGTAATCCTCTGTGAAGGAAAGTCACTAGAAAAATGGTAAATTTTAAATCGTTGAAAATGCAATTGATGGTAAGAGAAAACGGAAGCCCTGGAAGGTCGCTCATACTTAGATTTGTAGAAAGTTAAGAATAATAGTATTAATATGACTGTTATCATGTAAGGCGAAGATTTAGAATATAAGCAGCGAATAAGTTAGACTAAGGATGAAATGTAAAGATATGTACAGGGAGCGGAGGCCCTCAAACCCGTAAAAGGGAGAGATTAAATATACATACATACATACAAGTATCTGAATTCTTCTTTCAATATTATATGTACATATTTTTTGCTTTTCTATAGAATTAGTTAAAAAGATTATTATTAATTCAAATTTTCAGAAAATATGAAGTGAAAATCATTCGAATGTTTGTATTAAAATAACTGTTTATTGCTCTTTATGTTGTGAACTAATTAATTATATATTAAATAATTCTATTTCATAAATAAATTAAATTTTTAGAAATAAAAGTTCAAATCTTTCATATGAAAAAAGTAATATGTAAAAAGGTATTGTGGTATAGAAGGAATCGTTATTTAATCGAATATTGGATATGATTTTGATGATAAAAGTTTATTTATATTTAAAATACCTCTTCCAATTTCATAATTTTCAAAATGTTCACGATGATGTAAGATGCTTATCTAAATGCAATCTTAAAAATGATACGTAAATGTGTTTTAAGTTTTTATGGAATTAGCTAAAAAGATTATAAATAATTGAAATTTTTAGAAAAATATAAGAAACAAAATTATTTTGAAGTTTCAGTGCGAATAATATTATGGGTTGTGAAGTGAGTATATGAATTAAATTTTCGAAGTAATATGTGCATATATTTCAATTTTTCGTGGTTTTACTTTGAAAGGTTATTAATCATTGAAATTTTCAGATAAATATTGAATAAAAGTTATTCTAATATTTTAATAAAAATAATTATTAAATGCTTTTTATTTTCTGAACTCAATAATTAAATATTAACTGTTTCTGTTGAAAATTACATTTTCTGGAATTAGTGCAAACATGATTAATAAATTAAATTTAATAAAAGATAAGTCCAAATTTAAAGAAAAATATATGAAGTAAAAATTATTTGATAGTTTCAATGAGAATAATTTTTTCATACTTTTTATGTTGTGAACTAATTAATTAAAAATTAGCTGATTAATTTTGTTCACAATATCAAATGACATAAAGATTGAAATTTAATATTATTCAATTAAGTAACATAAATTGATTATTTACTTTGAGATTATGTAATTGAATATTGGCTATGATTTGTATAATAAAAGATTATTTATATTAAAAATAGCCCTATTTCAGTTATATGAATGTCCAATTGTTTTTTGAGTTTCGAAATGAGTATCTGAATTCAATTTTCAAAATTATATGTAAATATGCTTTCATTTTTCCCGGAATTAGTTCCAAAGGTAATTCAAATTTAATAATTAAATTATCCTAAATATTCCCTTTTCCTAATAATTTAGGCAAATCTTCAAACTTTAAAAAAAAACCTCACGATTATATTCATTTCAACAACAATAAATAATAAATCAATTAAAATTTTCATAATTGTATGAAGTAAAAATTATTTGAATGTTTTAGTGAAAATAATTATTTGATACTTTCTATGTTCTAAACTGATTAATCAATTATTAGCTAATTAATATTTCTCACATATTTGAATCACATCAATATTAAGTTTTAATTAATTTTAATTAGATAACATAAATTGATTATTCACTTCAAGGTTATGTAATTGAATATTGAATAAGATATAATTTTTTTAAATGTTTGCGATGGTCTGAAATGATCGTCTGCATTCAATTTTCAAAATTTTATGTACAAATGTTTTGATGGATTATAAGATTTTTATAAAAGGTTATTAATTATTTACATTTTAAGTAATGCAATTAAAAATTTTATAAATATGAACTTAAAATTAATTGAGTATTTACATGAGAATATTTGTGCAATGATTTTTATGTTTTTTAATGATTGATTAATTCTTGATTCTATTAGAACTTCAATTTTCTAGAATTTTTTCAAAAGCTTATTAATAAATTAAAATATTCAGGAATGAGAATTGAAATTTAAAAATAATTTGATTGTTTTTTTTGAAAATAATTGCTTCAGGGTATTCATGTTGTGAACTGTTTAATTAATTATTAGCTGATTAATTTTTGCCACAATATTGAATAACATAAAGATTGAATTTAAATTGTTTTAAATTCAGAAACATAATGTTTCTTTCATTTGCATAATGAAAGTTTATTTAGATTTGAAACACCACTAATAACATTATTTTTGAAATGATGCTGATGTTGTGTAACGAGTGTCTGCATTTAATTTTCAAAATTATATGTGAATATGTTGTTATTTTTTTCCTAAATTAGTATGGTAGGTTATTAAAATTTATTAAATTTTCAGAAATGATAGTGATTTTTTTCAAATGTAGAATAAAAATTATTAAAATGTTTGAATGAAAATTATATTTGGATTTTTCTTATGTTATAAACAGATTAATTAATTATTAGCTGATTCTTTTTTTCAACCACTTTAAATTACATGATGATTGAATTTTAATTGCTTTTGATTAGGTAACATAAACGGATTATTTACTTCAAGGTTGTGTAATTGACTATTGACTATAATTTGTGTAATAAAAGTTTGTTAATGTTTAAAATACTACAATTATATATATATTTTTTTACTTTTGCGATGTTGTGATATGAGTATCTGAATTTATATTTCGAAATTATGTGCATATATATTTCAATTTTCTCTGGAATAGTTTAAAGGGTTATTAATAATTAACGCCAACGGCGATACCACGCTGAAAACAACAGTTCCCGTAAGATCACTGAAGTTAAGCAGCGTTGGGCGCGGTTCGTACTTGGATGGGTGACCATTCGGGAATACTGCGTGGTGTTGGCCCGTCGTGGGTGTGGTGGACCCACACTAATAGTATTTATCCACCTAGAAACACTACCCGAACCAGAGATGAGGTGGGAGATTGCTCTTGCTGTGTATTTGGATTTCGACTGACTTACCGCAACGCACCCTTTCCCCGTTAGCTTTCCGGGAACTAAAATTAAAGGTCCAAAAGCGCCCTTTTTCCCCCTATTTGTTATATTTGGAGAACTATAATGAAAGGTGGCTTACCTGCCAGCCGCCTTGGTTAAACAGGGTACAATTTGATGAGTCGATAGAGAAGGTCGGAGCTGGTAACTCTGATATGATAAAAACCAGACGTAAACAACGTATTTGAAAATTTTAAAGTTAAATTTATTTATTTTAATTAGAAAAAAAAGAAAATCTGTCTAGTGTGAAATATTTATCGCCTAGTAATATCTAGAATTAAATGAATGATATTCCTCAAAGTAGTATAGCAAAGCGGGTTCTGGACCACTTACCGACCGAGCAGGTTCTGTTCCATGCTAAGTTACCGACAGTCGGTAAGTGGCCTCGGCCGGTAATGCAGATTTCCAATGTACCAACAGATGGCGCCACCGTCGCAAGTTACTGACAGTCGGTATTACCATCAATCGGTAATGCAGATTTCCAATGTACCAACAGATGGCGCCACCGTCGCAAGTTACCGACAGTCGATATTACCATCAGTCGGTAATGCAGATTTCCAATGTGCCAACAGATGGCGCCACAGTCGCAAGTTACCGACAGTCGATATTACCATCAGTCGGTAATGCAGATTCCTGTCATACATTGATC
>CAKNXH010053294.1:3238-18362 GCA_932178445.1 Andricus quercusramuli | reverse complement strand
ATTTTCAACCAATAAGATTAATTTTCAACCACAAACTACGAATTTTCAACAAAATACCTGAATTTTCAACTTAAATGACTTTTCAAAATGAAAAAAAAAAACGGATTTTCTACAAAAAAATAAAATTTTCAAATATCCAATGCTATTTTCAAGCAAAATAGTTTAACTCTTAATCAGAAAAAAGAACTTTTACCAAAATAGTTGAATTTTTAAGTAAAGAACAAGAATTTTCTGCAAAACAGTTGAATTTTTAATCAAACAGTCGAATTCTTAACCCAAAAAGATGAATTTTTAACAAAAAAGTTTAATTCTGAAGGCAAAATGACAAACTTTCTATAAAATAGTTGAATTTTCAAACAAATAGTTGAATTTTCGACTAATAAGATTAATTTTCAACCAAAAACTACGAATTTTCAACAAAATATACTTGAATTTTCAACATAAATGACGACTTTTCAATACATCAAAAAATATAAAATTTTCTAAAATAAAAAATAAATAAATTTTCAAATATCCAGTTCCATTGTCAACCAATTTTTACCGAAATAGTTGAATTTTTTAAGTAAAGAATAAAAATTTTCTATAAAACAGTTGAATTTTTAACAAAAGAGGTAATTTGCAACTATTGTATAGTGGAATTTTCTACCCAAATAGTTGATCTATTAACCCAAAAAGACAAATTTTTAACAAAAAAGTTAAATTTTCAACCAAATAATTGGATTTTCTACCAAATAGTTAAATTTTCAACCCCAAAATATTAATTTTCAACAAAACAGTTAGTTTTCAACTATATTCTGGATTTTTTTTTACCCAAAATAGTTAAATTCTTAATGAAAAAAAAAACGAGTTGTTAACAAAATAGTTGAATTTTCAACAAAATAATTGGATTTTCAACCAAAATAGTTGATTCAACATAAAAAGACGAAAATTGACCAAAATAGTCGAGTTTTCAACCCAAAAATACAAATTTTCAACCAACAATTTCAACCTTTCAACAAAATTGTAGAATTTTAAGCCAAATCGTTTAAACTTTCCAAAAAAATAAATTTTTAACCCAATATTACAAATTTGTAATTTTCTATTCAAAAGTGGAAGAATTTTATATCCAAAAAGACGAATATTCAACAAAGCAGTCAATAAAAAAGACTTTTCTACCAAAAAAGATGAATTTTGTTTCACATATTTTTTGTTAATCGCATCAAAAATATAATATTAGACTTTTCAATAAAAAAGAATTAACTTTCAATAAAAAAGAATTAACTTTCAACGGAAAATAGTTGGATTTTCTTATTGGGTTCTATTAATTTAGTTCGCATTTACGGGGGAAAAAAAAGAGAAAAATGGGAGTGAAATTTCTTGAAAATTATAGAAAACGTCCATAGTTTTTGTAAATAAAACGACATAACTTACCGAATTAGGATTTGCTATTAGGATTTGTCTGGGCTGTCCTCCACTCTGCATTAAATACGTGAGCCTAGGTGCATTTATATTATTCTGAAACATAAAAACACACATTATAGAACGATTTATTTTTTATTATTCTGTCAGATTTGATTTAAAGACAGAAATTATAATCTTGTAACATTTTAAATATAGAATCCTATCAAATTACTGAGTTAATTGGAAATTCAAAGCAATCTTTTAAAATATGTACCCTATAATATTTAAAATCCTTTAAAATCCCTTGAAATCTTTGTAACTTTTGTAAATTTTTCGCAATTTTTTTGGAATACCCTAAAATCTTTAAAATTATTTGAAATATCCCTATAAATTATTAAAATCAATTGAAAATTCTTTGGATTCTTTGAAAATTCCCTAAAAACGTTTCAAATCCTTTAAAATCCCATTAAATTACTAAAATCAATTGAAAATTGTATGAAATCTTTTAAAATACCCTGAAATATTTCAAATCGTTTGAAATCTCTTAAAATCTTATAAAGCTTTTGGAAATTTCTTACAATTAAAAAAAAAAAACTAAAATCCTTAGAATCCCTTCAAATTATTGAAATCTTTGAAATTAAATCTGTTGTATTCGCTTGAAATCATTTGAATATTTGAAATCTTTGTGAAATCTTTTGGAATTTTCTAAAGAATTTGGAAATCATTTGAAATCTTCTAAAAAATTTGGAAATCGCTTGAAATCTTGGAAATGTTTTGAAAACTGGCGTTCCTTGTTAAAATCTATTAAATTTTTGGAATCTTTCGAAATCGATATGAATTCTTTGAAATATTTGTAAAATCTTTCTGAAATCTTTTGTACACATTTAAAATCATTGGAATATTTGAAATCTTACTTGAATTTTCAACCAAAACAGACTCATTTTCAACGAAGTACATGAATTTTCATCTAAAAAAAATCATTTTTCAACCAAAAATAAAATAGTTAAAATGACAGTAAAATAAATATTAAAAAAAAATTCAACAAAATATTTTTTTCATAAAAAAATGATTTTTTAATCAAAAGTAGAAGAATTAAATTTTCAGTTAAGAAAACCAAATTTCAACTAAAAGAAATTATTCCTGAACAAAATAATTCAACCTTCAACTGAAAAAGATAAATTTACAAACCAAAAATATAATTTTTCAATTTTAAAAGTTAGAAAAGTACATTAAAAAAAACGAGTTTTCAGTAAAATTAATTTTCAATTCAAAATATAAATTTTCCAGCGAAAGTGGAATAGTTATATCTTCAGTTGAAAAATTTAATTTTCAACTAAAAAAGAAACGAATTTTCAGCCAAAAAAAAAAAGAATTTTCAACAATTTTCAACAAAGACATGAATTTTTAAAGTAAAAAGATAAATTTTCTACCAAAAATAAAGTAGGATAATTTTCAGTTAGTAAAATAAATTTTCAACCAAGAAAATAACGAGTTTTCAACAAAACAGTTAAATTTTCAACCAAAGAAATGAATTCTTAACCAAAAAGATGAAATTTCATCTAATGAGAATACTCTTTTACCAAAAAAAGACGGATTTTCAACAAATAGTTCAATTAAATTTTTACAGAAAGCAGATAAATTTTCAACTCAAAATAGAATAGTTAAATTTTCAGTAAGAAAATTAATTTTCAATAAAGTTAAAGTAAATTCTCAACGAAAGAGTATAATTTTCAACCAAGAAGTTCCAGTTGAAAAATTAATTTTAAACCAACAAAAAAGACTTTTCCACTAAACAGATAAATTTTTAACCGAAGACATAAGCCTTCAATTAAAAAAGTAAATTTTTAACAATGTTTCAAATAAAATAGTTGAACACTCAAGCTAAGAAGAATATTTTTAACCAAGAAATAATTTTTCACGAAAAAAATTGAATTTTCAATCCAAAAAGACGAATTTTTATCCAAAAAGGATGACTTTTCAACAAAATTGTTGAATTCTCTACCCAATAGTTGCATTTTTATCCAAAAAATGTGAAATTTCTCTTAAAACAGATGAATTTTTATTTGAAACAAAAAAAAAATTTAAATAGTTGAATTTTCATCCAGAGAAGATTCCAGTTAACTTTTCAAGATCAAAATATAATTTTTTCAACAAAAAATAAGTTTATACAAACAAAATTGGATTTCAATTTTCAACAAAAAATGGAATAGTTAAATTTTCAGTTAAAAAAAATTAATTTTCAACCTAAATGATGAATATTTAACTGGAATAGTTGAATCTTCAACTAAAAAGATGAATATTTAACTGGAATATTTGAATCTTCAATCAAAAAGATGAATATTTAACTGGAATAGTTGAATTTTCAACGAAAAAAAAATGAATTTTTAAACAAGAAGATACATTTTTTGCCAAAAAAGAAGATTTTTCAATAAAAAATATGAATTTTCAACGAAATAGTTGAATTCTCTACCAAATAGTTGAATTTTTATCCAAGAAAGATGAAAATTAAACAAAAACAGATGGATTTAAATGAAAAAAAGGACCAATTTTTTTTTTAAAGTTGAACTTTCGTCCAGAAAAGCTTTCAGTTTATTTTTAAGCACAAAAATATGAATTTTAAACAAAACAGTAGAATTTTCAAACAAAAGTATGACTTTTCAACAAAATAGTTTTATTTTCAACCAAATAGTTGCATTTTTATCCAAGAAAGATGAAATTTCTCTCAAAACAGATGAATTTTTAATTTAAAAAAAAAAAACAATATTTGTTTAAATAGTTGAATTTTCACCCAGAAAAGATTTCAGTTCTCTTTTCAACGCCAAAATTTTAAATTTACCCAAAAAGTAATTTTCTACAAAATAGTTTAATTTTCAACAAAACAGAAAAATTTTTATCCAAGGAAGATGTCATTTCTGCTAAAGCAGGCAAATTCTGAAATTAGAAAAATAAATTTAAAAAAAAAGTTGAATTTTCAACCGAACAATTGCATTTTTATTCAAGAAAGATGAAATATTCTTTTCAAAACAGATGAATTAAAAATTAAAATTTAATAATTAAACAAATTAATTAAAAACTATAAACGCTACTGAAAATTTGGAAATTTCACAAACATTTTGAAATGTAAATGAACTATGACTTAAAACGTTAAATCGAAAATGAATTTTTCAAAATACGAATAAAATATTTAAAATGTTGGAAAATGTGTCAAAGGAATCGTATATATACCGAAAGTGTACACGAATAGACTTCCCCTAAGCTTCTTATGAAAACAAACATCTCTAGTTCAAATAAACACAGTTTGCCCATCGTCGATGAGACCCACCGTCGATGAGATCAACCGTCGATGAGACCCACCGTCGATGAGATCAACCGTCGATGAGATCAACCGTCGATGAAACCCACCGTCGATGAGATCAACCGTCGATGAGATCAACCGTCGATGAGACCCACCGTCGATGAGATCGCCTCAAGGAAGCCTGAATATATTAAAATAATAATTTGTATACTAACCACTAAGGCAGTAGGAGTTGATTGACTATTCGGCTGCACTACTCTAATATTAGTAGTCTGATTTCCGAGAGCGACGCTTGTAGGTACTTGAATAACTCTCTGATAGTGGGGCGTCGTGTGACTGTGCATAATAGCTCTCTGATTTTGTGCGTTCGATAAAATCGTCGCTGTCGATACCATGGGAGCACTGACAGTGGCGGAAAGCATCCGCGGATCCTGACTCGTGAAGGCGACAGGTGTCTTTTTAAACGCATTCGAAACGTGACGTCCCAACTTCTTCGACTCACTTTTCGTCTTCTCCTCCTCATCCGTAAGATCAATAAGATCGTTGTTGGATTTGGCTTTTTGTACGTTGAGTGAGGCTGTTGTCGGAATACGATTTGTCAAATTTCCGTTTAGAATAACAGTCTGTTGAGAGGCTTGATGAGACTGTTGCGACTGTTGAGCCTGTTGCGTCGCCTGCAGCGCCGCTTGCATCGCAGCCATTTTCTAAAAACATCAAAGATATTTTTATTTATTCAAAAAATCAATATTTCAGGGTTCACAGCGCAAAAGGAGCTCAAAAAAGGGGAAAGATTAAACATTTATTTGTATATGTTGAAAAGAACAAACAAAAAACTTTTTGTAAGAAATGTTACATTTTTAAATCATTTTAAATGATTTTTCAATGATTTCTGCCATTAAAAATTTATTTTTAAAGTTGGATACATAGTTAAATACAAAATTTTGATATGCTTAACATCGTTCTCATAAATATTTCTCTCCAAGATGTGTCATTTCATCCTTACTGTAACATTTTTTTCAGAAAAAAATCCGAATCATTTTAAAAGACACTTAGAAGGTGTCGAAGTTTTGAAAATATTCAAAATTTAATTAAAATCTGAAGATTTCAAGAAAAAATAGAAACTTTTTGAGAATTTTGAAAAATTTTATTTTCAACTACAAAGAAACGAATTTTCAACCCAAGAAATCAATTTTTAATCACAATGATGAATTTTCAACAACAACAAAATATGAATTTTTGATCCAAGAGTGGAATTTTCCACCCAAAACATAAATTTGCTATCAACAACAAAAACGAATTTGCAACTAAACATTTTTTTCAACCAAAGAAATGAATTCCTAACAAAAAGTAGAATAGTTAAATTTCTACAAAATAGATCATTTTTAACGAAAAAAATAACATTTTTATCAAAAAAGGTAAATTTCCCACAAAAAATGGAATAGTTAAAGTGAATTTTTAACTAAAATGATGAATCTTCAGTGAAAAAATTTAATTTCTAACCAACTTCATGAATTTTCAACTGAAAAGATAAATTTTCTATCAAAAATAAAATAGTTAAATTTTCAGTTAATAAAATAAGTTTCAAGCCAAAAAAGAAACGAATTTTCAACAAAATAGTTAAAATTTCAGTAAAAAAAATTGTAATAAAATTACAATAAATTTTAACGAAATAGTATAATTTTCAACTAAGAACGATAACTTTCTATCGACAAAGATACATTTTGGACAAAAAGTGGAACACTTACATTTTTAGTTACAAAAATTAATTCAAAATGAAAAAACTAATTTTTAACCAAAAAGATAAAAAAAAGTACACGAGTTTTCAACCAAATATTTGAATTTCTAAAGGAATTTTCAACGAAAAAGATGAATTATTCACCAAGAAGATTAAATATTCTCTCACAAAATTCAAATTTTCAATAAAATACAATAAAATACAACAAAAAAAACTACTTTTCAACCAATAATATGAATTTTCTATCAAAATAGATGAATTTATAACAAAGTACACGAATTATCAACCAAATATTTGAATTTTTAAAGGAATTTTCAACGAAAAAGATGAATTATTCACCAAGAAGATTAAATATTCTCTCACAAAATTCAAATTTTCAATAAAATACAATAGAATACAACAAAAAAAAGTACTTTTCAACCAATAATATGAATTTTCTATCAAAATAGATGAATTTATAACAAATTACACGAATTTTCAACCAAATATTTGAATTTTTAAAGGAATTTTCAACGAAAAAGATGAATTATTCACCAAGAAGATTAAATATTCTCTCACAAAATTCAAATTTTCAATAAAATACAATAAAATACAACAAAAAAAACTACTTTTCAACCAATAATATGAATTTTCTATCAAAATAGATGAATTTATAACAAAGTACACGAATTATCAACCAAATATTTGAATTTTTAAAGGAATTTTCAACCAAAAAGATAAATTATTCACTAACAAGATTAAACATTCTCTCATAAAATTCAAATTTTCAATAAAATACAATAGAATAAAAAAACAATTTTCAACCACCAAGAAGACAGACAGCATTTTCAACCCCAAAACACGTATTTTCAACAAAAAAGTTAATTTTTAAACAAAAAATTGCAGTTCTAACAAAAGAGAGGAAATTTTCACCAACATAATTAGTTTTCTACCAATAAAGACCAACTTTTGACTTGAAAAAATTAATTTTCAGCAAAATATTTAAATTTTCAATCAAAGAGGCCAACCCTCAAACAAATTTGTAACAAAGTGGTTCGAGTTTTACCCAAGTAATTGAATTTTCAATTTAAAAATATCAATTTTCAGCCAAAACTGAAATATTTACGTTTTTAGCTAAAAAATTATTTTTCAACCAAAAAAAGTCATTTTTAATCAAAAAGATCAATTTTCAACAACGACAAAATTATTTTTTTATGAAGTGTCAATCTTTTTGCGACACATGTTACATTTTTATATAATTTAAAATGATTTTTCAATGATTTCTGCCAATAAAGTTTTGTTTTTAAAAATTGGATATACTTAGATCGTTGGAAATCCATCCAGAGTGATATAAAAAAATTAGAGGAAAAATAAAATTAGTTGAATACAAAATTTTTATATGTTTGACATCGTTCTCATAAATATTTCTCTCCAAGATGTGTCATTTCATCCTTACTATAACTTTTTTTTTTTAGAAAAAATCCGAATCATTTTTAAAGACACTTAGAAGGTGTCGAAGTTTTGAAAATATTCAAAATTTAATTAAAATCTGAAGATTTCAAAAAATATATATATAAATTATTTCCGGGAAAACATAAATTAATTTTCAACTTTAAAAATAAATTTTAAGAGAAAATTGAAAAAGATTTCGAAACAATGAAGATTGTTTTATTTTTTTAAATTAATTTCAAGAGAATATATTTTTTTTAATGTTTCAAAACTTTTCAAATCATGTCCAAAAGTTTCGGAGAGTGGTTTAAAAGATTTTAAGCCAATCTTTTTAATTTTGCAGGATAAAAAAAAAATTTCAGGAAAAATTCGAATCATTTCAAAAGATACTTAGAAGGTGTGAAACGTTTGAAAATATTCAAAAATATTTGAAATTTGAAGATTTCAAACAATTTTAAACAAAACGATTTATTATTTTGAAATATAAATTTTAAGAGAAAATTCAAAAAGATTTCAAAACATTTTAAATGATTTCCTAAAATTTCAAAAGATAATAGATATAGAAGATTAATTTTGTATAAAGTTCGTCTATGTTTAAAACAAAATGAAGATTTTTAAAGAATTCGAAAAAAAAATTTAGAAAAGTTTCAAGCAAACGAAATTTGTTTCTAAAAATTCATAGATTTTTTTTATTTATTTTTTTTAAATAATTTTGAGAGAATATTTTTTTAAATATTTCAAAACTTTTTTGATTGAAAATTCAACTACTTCGTTGAAAATTCAAATAGTTGAATTTTCAATTAGAAAGATTTTTAATTTCTAACAAAAAAGATAAATTTACTGAAAAAATATGAATTTCCAACCAAAACTGGAATAATTAAATTTTCAGCAAAAAAAAAAAATTAATAATTATAATGAAAAAAAAATTTTGACAGAATAGATCAATTTTCAACAAATAAAATTCAACCAAAAGGTTGAATTTTAAACCAAAAAAGGTGAATTTTTAATGAAAAATTTAATAGTTCAATTTTCGACTAAAAACGATCAATTTGCAACCTAAAATGGAATAGTTAAATTTTCAATTCAAAAAATTAATTTTCATACAAAAATAAAGTTTTTTCAATAAAATAGTTCAATTTTCAGCCAATAAGATGATTTTTTATTAAAGTTTTTTTAGATTCCAACCAAGTAATTGAACTTTTAATAAAGAGAATAAATTTTCTAATAAAAAAGATATCTATTTAGAATAAAAAAAAAAACGAATTCGTTCATTTTTAACCGAAAAATTGCAATTTGAATCAAAAGAGAGAAAAATTCCACCAACATGATTAGTTTTCTAACAATAAAGACCAATTTTTGGCTTAAAAAAAGGATTATATTTCAGCAAAAAAAATAATGGAAAAGTTACATTTCTAGGTTAACAAATTAATTTTAAATGAAAAAAAGAATTTTCAGCAAAATTTTTTAATTTTCGATCAAAAAGATCAACCCTTAAACAAATAAATTTTCAACAAAGTGGTTCAAGTTTTACCCAAGTGATTGAATTTTCAATTTAAAAAATATCATTTTTCAGCCAAAAATAGTTACATTTTTAGTTTAAACATTATTTTTCAACCAAAAAACGGCATTTTTAACCAAAAAGATGAATTTTCTACCAAAAAAATGAATTCTCAACCAATAATGTTAAAGATTTGTTAAAAATATTTTTGGTTGAAAATTAATTTCTTCGGTTGAAAATTTAACTGTTTTTTGTTGAAAATTAGCTTGTTATTTGGTTAAAAATTTATTTTACTAACTGAAAATTATCCTACTTTATTTTTTGTATATATAATTGATCTTTTTAGTTTAAAATTCGTGTAATTGGTTAAAAATTAGTTTTTTTTTTTTTTTAGTTGAAGATTCATCATATTAGTTGAAAATTAACTTCAGCTATTCCATTTGTAATGGAAAATCTACCTTTTTTGATGAAAAAGTAATCTTTTTCGTGAAAAAATTATCTGTTAAATAGAAAATTGAACTATTCTGTTTTTTCTTAAGAATTCATTTCTTTAACGGAAAAAAAATATTTATTCGAAAATTCCTTTTTTTGTTGCTAAAAAATTCATCTTTTGGATTGAAAACTCCCCTATTTGGTCAAAATTTCATATTTTTGGTTGAAAATTCATTACTGTGATTAAAAATTCATCTTTTTTGATACAAATTTAATCTTCTTGGTTAAAAATAATTTTATTTCGTTGAAAATTTACTTTAATATTATTGAGAATTAATTTTTTTACTGAAAATTAAACTATTCATTTTTTTGGTTAAAAATTAATTTCTTTGGATGAAAATTTAACTGTTTTTTGATGAAAATTCGTTCGTTTTTTTGGTTGAAAATTTGTTGCACTAACTGGAAATTATCCTGCTTTATTTTTGGTAGAAAAATGATCTTTTTAGTTTAAAATTCATGTATTTGGTTAAAAATGGAATTTTTTTAGTTGAAGATTCATCATTTTAGTTGAAAATTAAATTTAGCTATTGCATTTTTTTGTGGAAATATTCGTTTTTTGTTTTATAGAAAAATTCATCTTTTGGATTGAAACTCCACCATTTGGTCAAAATTTCATATTTTTGGTTGAAAATTCATCACTGTGATTGAAAATTAATTTTTTTGGTTAAAAATTCATATTTTTGGTTGAAGATTCATCATTTTAGATAAAAATTCATTTCTTTGTTTGAAAATATATCTCTTTGATCTAAAAACTAAACTAAAAAGTATTTTAAATATATTTAGAAACCAAAATTTATTTTGCATTCACATTATTTTTCAATTTGAAGGCGATGCATTTTTCCACGAAATTAAATAATGTAATTATTATTAATAAAAGTAGAAAATACGATTTTTTAAATCCTAATAATTCAAAATTCTAATAAATGCTCATTAAATTCTCAAAGCACATAAAGTTTTGTCACATTTTTCCAGGTTTTCCAATAGGTTATGGGCCCAGAATACTTTTAGTCCCTCAAAAGAAAAAAAAAAAAGTGTCAAAATAGTAAGCTAAACTTACATTTGGTGAACGGATATTCATACTCGAAATCACCGGCTGTGCACTGACTGTTTGAACAGGCATGGGCATACTTCGAGTAGGTTGTTCGACTGGCTTTGTGGAGACCAAAGCTGCCGGAATAACTGGATTAACAGTTGGTGATTGGACTTGGGATTGGACCGCAGGTGTCATCACCGTACTGGTCACACTCTCTGATCGTCTGGGTGATCGGATTTTGATTCCCCTCCTTGGAATTCCACTTCCATCACTCGTTGATGATGATGCTGCCGCAGCGTTCGCTAAACTTGACTTCACATTTTGCTGAATTTGTCGCATATTTTGCATTCCGTGATCCTAGAAAAATATGAACCTTGTGAGAAATCTTCAATGGGCCGTAACTTAGGGGCCGTACTTAAATTACGTAACGGATTAATGGCCCTTTCTGAGACTTTGTATTTTTTGGTAAAAAAAGTCTTTATTTTTGGTTACTTTTTTGCCACATTATTGTTACTTTTCGGTTAGTTTTTTGAGAGAAGTATGGTTACTATTTTACTATTTTTTTAAATTGATTAACTATAATTATTAATTTGTAAAAGTAGCTTCATATTTAACTATTTTCTTGACAATTCATTTTTTTTTATTTGAAATTAATTTTTTTAACTGAAAATTGAACTATTCTATTTTTGGTTGGAAATTCATTTTTTTCTGTACGTAATTTTTAGTTTCCAAAAATGTTATACTAATTATTGCTAGTAGAATTAGGCAGTGTCCGAGAACTTCATTCTAAAAATTCCCTTATTTTTCCGTGTCTAATTTTTCATTTTCCTTGATCATTAATATTCAAATACCAGCATTTTAATCTTGAAATACTTTTAACATAGAATAATTTAAAAACGAATTAAAACAGTATCTCAGATACAAATTTTCAAATTTATTTCAAACAAAAAGATGGCTTTTTAACAAAATATTTAAAT
Organism: Andricus quercusramuli; assembly: GCA_932178445.1. Classification (NCBI taxonomy): domain Eukaryota; kingdom Metazoa; phylum Arthropoda; class Insecta; order Hymenoptera; family Cynipidae; genus Andricus; species Andricus quercusramuli. The sequence continues at coordinate 6,524 of CAKNXH010053294.1, read as the reverse complement.
TTCCAACAAAATAATTAAATTTTTAACATAAGAGTTGAATTTTCAGCCTAAAAACATAAATTCCCAACAAAAAATGTTATAATAGCTTATATTTAAATCCAAAAACATGAAATTTATACAAAAAAAAAAGTTTTTTGAAAACAAAAAGGCGAATTTTCAAAAAATAAAGATTTTTCACTAAAGAAAGAAAATTTTACCTAAATTATTGAACCTTCAAGCCACAATACGAATCTTTTCTGCAAAAATTGAATTTACAAACAAAAAATATGACTTCAGCAAAAAATTATTTTTCCACGTTACTGATTTTACCCAACAAAAATGAAATTTTAAATCAAGAAATTTTTTTTTTACCATAAAAGGAGAATTTTCAAATAAAAAATATCAATCTTAAAAAAATGGAAAAGTTACATTTTCAGTTGAAAAATTAATTTTAAACTAAAAAAAGAATTATTTCCGCTAAACAGTTAAATTTTTAACCAAAGGCATGAGTCTTCAATCAAAAAAATAAAATTTTAACAATGTAGTTTAATTTTCACCCAAGTAGTTTAATTTTCAATTTGAAAAGATTAATTTTTAGCAAAATAGTTGAACTTTCAACCAGAAAAGCTTTCAGTTTATTTTTAACACCAAAATATGAATTCTAAACAAAAAGTAAATTTTGTACGAAATAGTTAAATTTTCAACCAAACAGTTGAATTTTCAACCAAAAGTATGACTTTTTAACAAAATAGTTCTATTTTCAACCAAACAGTTGCATGTTTATCCGAGAATTATGAAATTTCTCTTGAAACAGATGAATTTAGAATTTTAAAAAAATTTCAAAAAAATAGTTGAAATTTCATCGAGAAGAGATTTCAGTTCTCTTCTTAACACAAAAATATTATATTTAACCAAAAAGTAAATTTTCTACAAAATAGTTAAATTTTCAACAAAACAGCAGAATTTTCAACCAAAAACTGAACAGTTTGGTTGCAAAATAAATTATTTTGTTAAAAATCCGTCTTTTTTTTGGTAGAAAAGTTTTCTCATTAGTTGAAACATCATCTTTTTAGTTGAAAATTTAAATTATTGTGTTGAAAATTCGTTTCTTTTTTGGTTGAAAACTTATTTTATTGACTGAAAATTCAACTATTTTATTTTTGATCGAAAATTTATCTTTTTATAGTTGAAAATTCATGAAGCTGATTTAAAATTAAATTTTTTTACTGAAGATTAATCATTTTAGTTGAAAATTCACTTTAACTATTCCATTTTTTGTGGGAAATTTACCTTTTTTGATAGAAATGTCATTTTTTTTTTGTTAAAAAGTGATCTATTTTGTAGAAATTTAACTCTTCTATTTTTTGTTGGGAATTTATTTCTTTGATTGAAAAATTCATCATTGTGATTAAAAATTAATTTCTTCGGTTGAAAATTCGTTTCTTTGTAGTTGAAAATTAAATTTTTGAACTGACGATATAACTGTTCCAAAAAATGATTTTTCAACTAACAAACTTAATTTTTAGGCATCAAGATTAATTTTCAACCAAAAAAAGACGAATTTTCAACCGAAAAAATTAATTTTTAACAAAATAGTTCAACTTTTAACCGAGTAGTGGAATTCTCAACCAAATAGATGAATTTTTCAACTAAAAAGAATGATTTTCAAAGAAAAAGTTGAAATTTCAACCAAAATGATTAATTTTCTATCAAAAAAGACGACTTTACGACTAAAAAATATAAATTTTCAACCAGAAATAGAAGTTAAATTTTCGGTTGAAAAAAAAAAAATTTTTAAACCACAATAAAACGAATTTTCAGACAAAAAATGTGAATTCTCAACAAAAAATGTAATAGTGTATATTTCAATCAAAAAATTTTTTTTTTTTGTATATCTAAAACAGTTGAATTAAACCAAAATAGACGAATTTTCAACAAAATAATTAAATTTTCAACCAAAGTGATGAATCTTTAACCCAAAAAGATTAATTTTCTGCCAAAAAAGATAAATTTTCAAATAAAAAACATCAATTTTCAACCAATAGTTGATATTTCAATAAAAAAATTAATTTTCAACAAAGTAGTTTAACTTTTAACCGAATAGTTGAATTTATAACCAAATAGATGGATTTTTCAACTAAAAAGATTAATCTTCAAACAAAAAGATGAATTTTCAGCCAAAAAGATTAATTTTTTTATAAAAAAAAAAACGAATTTACAACTAAAAAAAAATAAACTTTCAACCAAAAATAGAAATTAATTTTTCAGTTTAAAACAATTATTTTGAAACAAAAACAAATGAATTTTTAGCCAAAAAAGATGAATTCTCAAGAAAAAAATGCAATAGTGTATATTTCCATCAAAAAATATTTGTTTTATAAATCTAAAACAGTTGAATTAAACCAAAACAGACGAATTTTCAACAAAAAAGTTAAATTTTCAAACTGATGAATTCCAATAGACTTTTCTACAGAAAAATACAAATTTTTAACAAAAAGTACATTTTTTAAGAAATAGTTGAATTTTCAATGAAAGAGTTTGATTATTTTGCAAGAAAGATGCAATATTCCTATTAAAAAAACTTTTCAATTAAAAAGACAAATTTTCAGAAAAAATATTTTTCATCCAAAAAAAATTTCAGTTGACTTATCAGCAACAAAATATGAATTTTAAACAAAACGTTAATATTATACAATATGATTGTTCTTTTTAAAATCTTTGAAATCTTTCTTGAATCTTATATATGCATTTGAAATCACTGGAATAGTTGAAATCTTATACAAAATTTTGAAATCTTTTAAATTCTTGAAATCTTTATGAATTCTTTGAAATATATGTGAAATCTTTCTGCAATTTTTTGTATTCGTTTAAAATTACTGCAATATTTGGAATCTTTGTAAAATCTTTTGAAATCTTATTTAAAAAATTTGAAATCGTTGAGAATTTTGAAATTTTTTAAAAATATTTGAAATTTTATACAGCATCCTTCCTGAAGTCTTTGAAATTCTTAAAATCTTTTGAAATCGTTTGGCATTTTTTGAAATCTTTGAAATTCTTGAAATATTTTGAAATTATTATGAATTATTTGAAATATTTGTGAAATTTTTTATATGCGTTTCAAATCACTGGAATATTCGAAATCGTTGTTTACAAAATTTTTAAATCCTTATGAATTCTTTGAAATATTTTGAAATAATTTAAAAAAATTTGAAATCATTTAAAATCTTTGAAATTCTTGAAATCTTTTGAAATCGTTTGGCATTTTTTGAAATCTTTGAAATATTTTGGAACCCTTAACGAATTCTTT
>CAKNXH010053290.1:138-11233 GCA_932178445.1 Andricus quercusramuli | reverse complement strand
TTCAACTCTAGTGTTTTCGGGATCTTGTACACCTCTCTCCAAAAAGTCTCTACCTCCTTGGGCTTGGGTGGATTTTTTACAAAAACAGGGGGATCACTGAAGAGGCGCGATGGGTCAGCGAGAAACTGTTGATTCTCTCTGATCCATCTCTCCCTCTTCTGTATCCTCCTCCTTGCGTCAGATAACAGCCTTATTTTGTCAACAATATGTTGCTTGATTGTCAGCAGCTTTGACTTGTTTAGTGTGTGATTCAAGGTCCTTAGTTCTTGGGCGAACTTTCGAACCCTTTCCGTGAACGGTCTACCAGATGTTATGTAGTCAATCACACATTGAACACGGGACGCATTCTGTCTTGCCCATCCAATTTTCTTGTTCAGTTGATGCAAGCGTCTTTTGGTCTTTTGATCCATCGTCGGTTTCAGCCTTCGATTTGAATCAGCCAAAGCTCTCGCAGCACCATAAACTGAGCAATTGATGGTCCAGAGGTCGGACTCTTGCGAGATATCTCCACAAAGGGAGGCATCCATTTCAGCCAGATCTTGGGGCTTAAGAGGAACTTGCATGTTGATGTTCCTCCTTGTACTGAAATTGCCATCATCTTCAAGAAGGTGCCTACTTTCTGCGGTTGGTCTTAATGTCGTTTCATCTTCGTCTGCAGCTTGTTCAAGCAGCGGTTGAGGAAGCGCTCCGCGTACATATCCATTTTTCCGGAGGTAGTCGGCTTGATTTCGCAAAGACTGATGCGAAACGTGTTGAAGCTCTGGGTGTTTCTCGCACCACAGAGTATGCATACGTGCCATAAAGCCTCCGCGAACAGGGATAATACTGGCATCGTAGCAGTCTAGCACGTCATTCTTAAGTTGATCCGTCCACTCAATGTGGGCGTTTCGCCGGTTCGTCGTCGTGTTTCCATCTAAATTATTTTCAGCACCCCGAACTCTAGCATGATCGGCATTGTTTGCCGATCCATTGTCGGGTGCTCTGCGCGTTCGATCGTTTTGAACCGCATCTACAACATTTTGGTGGTTTGTTGGTTTCATTGTTGTTCCCACGAGCAGCTAGGGAAAGGGTTTGTCAATCCTTGTAGAGCCCCGCATGCAAGGATAAGGCTGTACTCTGAGACGTCGCCCGGTATCCCAGAGTCACCGTTAAAGACACCTCACCCAGGTGCCATGCAGCTTTCGGCACGGTTCTCACACCTTCGCTTAGGGGTTATTCCTTCGGGACCATCCCTGGACAATTGTCCGCGACTGCTTATTAATTATTGTAACCAAATTAAATATAAACACTTAGATAGAGACAACAAAAAATATACATATATATATAGATGAATCATTTTTAAGGGTAGTAATCGCAGGTACATATAAATCATGAGTGTATATAAATCATTGTACATTCACAAATTATTCATAAAATGGCAAGGCATGTGTAATCATTCTCATACAAAAAAAGAATTCTAAGTAATTTAGGAGTTAGTGAGTAAGAGTCAAAAGTCGAGTCTAGTTTTATGCATTGTGTCCTCTTTTTCTCAGCAGGTTTAAATTTTTGAGGATTTTTCTAGGAAAAGTGTGGGTTTTTTGGGTTGGGCGCCAGGTATTACGGGGTCGTGATGGTGGCCGGACGTAGGTGACACACTAGTTAGCACCGAGGCGCTGTTTAGTCCTAAATCACTGGTTAGTCCGTTCACTGATGGTCCATCGACACTAGTGGCCCGTGCACATTAGTAGGCACCGGATGCTCCCAGGACGGAGTTCGTTACCGAGCGCAGAGAGAAAACTGACGGGACGAGCGGCGAGTCCCGTCGGCGGCCACACGTTCGGGACCTGTCGTGGGTTCCTGGACGGGCTCGGCTGTGGACCTCGTCGCCTGTACCGCCAAGTATCCTCTGTGTTACAGTCCCCAAAATTACCTAGCACTCCTCCTGTATCTGTATCCTGACGTTGGACGCCGACCCATCCGCTCATATCTCCTAACAAAATTATTCTTTCACCTTGATCGCAAGTACTTATTGTATCATTTAAAGTGTCCCAGAAGGCGTCCTCAACTTCCCTCGAATCGCTACCAACTGGTTCGTAGCACGCTATGATAAATAATCTTCTGATTCCTACATTCATTCTAGCCCATAGCAATCTGGGTGATACAAAATTATGATCTATGAGATGTTGTCTTGCTTTTTCATTAATAATTAAACCGACCCCTTGACTACGATGTGATTCGCTATCTACTCCTGACCACATTTCACAACCGCCTTCCAACACCCCAGTTTTTATGATTATAAATTCGCGAACCTTTTTCTTCGTCTCAGGTACACAAAGAATGTCTAGTTTCCTTACGTGCATAGTTTCTGGTAGTTCTCTTATCTTAAGATCATTCACTCCTCTAGCATTCCAAACACCCAGTCTCCATTCATTGCCCGAAACTCGACCTTTACGTTTACCGTGTGCATGCATTTGTTCAATCCAAGTTTCAGTCCATTCCGAGGCTACTTTATTGTTTGTATTATTTATGTTTATACTGTACTCCCAACTATCACCTGTATGCGCGAGATTTGTTTTGCGAGTCGAAATCATGTCCGAATTAAGCAGTGATTTGCCATATGGTGGAGTCAAGCTGTAACGTCAGTCCCACCAAAATTCTGTTACTGGGGTTGGGGGGGGGGGGAGGGTGTAAGGACATGAGAAAGGAAACCGAGAGTCTCAATAGGTTGGTGATTTTTGCTGAGAAGGTCACCAACAAAATGTTTGAAGATGTTTTGCTTTAGTAAAGCCGTGGATGTGTCATGGAATTCTATATTTCTTGAATATCTGAGGTTCAATTCCCTTGAACTTTCAACTGAAATGAAAGGGTAAAAAGTTTCATGTAGTTTAATTTAAAGAAGAAATGGTATAATCCCCCCCCCCGCCCAGCGGAGACAAAAAAATAGTTCAATCTCGAAAAATTAACAATAAAAGTTATGACTCAGCTTTTTCGATTTGACTGTGATTCCGCCGTTCCTCCCGGAAGCTTCTTCTTAATTTTTGAGTTGAAATTTCGGAAAGGCACGAAGTAGCGCGTTTACGGGAAATTTTATTTGTATGAATTTATTCTCTCCCTTTTACGGGTTTGAGGGCCTCCGCTCCCTTTACAGTACGTTACAAAAACCACTTACATCACCTTAATAATACTTACTACCTAAACAATAATATTTAACTAATATTAACTTATATGGTAACGCTTTATCTTAACAAAATGACTGTCGAGATTTTCTGAATATTGAGTTTCCTGGGCTTCCGTTTCCTCTTACCTTTTCCTTCACCATGATTTTAAACTTTTATTCAATTTACTCTCCTTGCATAGGAGTACGTGATTGGCCCTTCCCTACTTCTCTCATTTCTTGCAGTCTCATCATCCAGCTTGCCCCGTGTCCACTTCCATCTAAGATCCACCTTATCCTGTCATCCATACTCTCACCACCTGTTTCATCCCCCGTACATCTCTCTGAAACATGTCCCCATGATTCTGTCTCGTAATGGCAGACTCTACATCTTCTTTCCTCTTCATCCGTCCAGTACCTACACTCTCTCATTCCTTCTCCCATCCTAAATCGTATCACGTGGTTCCATTTACTTTCCTTTTTCACCCTTCTTAAATATTCTGGTTCTCCTTGAGCCACACTACCTTATACCACCTGTTGTATTTAGATTCCACGATCTTTTCCCATCTTTCCTCCCCCACCTTAATTACCAGTTCATTCTCTAACTCTTGCCATACTCTGACATCTGCTCTTATATCGCACTCTCTCCTCCTCTGTTGTCTCTCTTTCTCCCACCTTGATCCTTCTGTGTTACCCCTAGTCTCTTTGTTTACTACTTCCCGTAGACAAGCTTGTGCTATCCTGCTTCCCTTCCCCCTCTTCAGTTTCTCCTCAAAGTTCCATGCTCTCTTCATCTGTCTAATAACCATTTTACCACTACTTAATTCCTCCCTCAACATATATCCTGGACAGCTCCAGCTCTCTCCCACTACCCATCTCAAGAATCTCTCCTGCATACTTTCCACCCTCTTGTGCTCCTTCCATCCCCAGATCTCCACTCCATCACTTAGGACTGACCACACCAATGCACCAAACATCCACAGTCTCATCTTCCAGTCATCTTTAAACCTTCTCTTCCATATGCCCCACACCTGCCCCATTACTTTAGTCGCACATTCTATCCTTCTCCTCACCTGTAGTTCAACCCCTCCTTTCGACTCAAACCAGAAGCCTAGGTGACTAAATTCCTCGACCTGTTCCACTTTCTCCCCGTACATCTTCCATTCATATTCTACCTTCGTCCTTATCTTCCTAAAAATCATCACCTTCGTCTTCTTTACATTTACCGTTAGGTTTTTGACTCTCACATATTCCTCAAACACTCTCATTATGAGACTCATCCCTCTCTCGTCATCCGCTAATAAGACTATATCGTCTGCATACGCTAAGGAATATACCTTACTATTTCCCAAAACCGTCCCTCCTTTTCCTTCCTTCTCCAGTTTCTCCTCAAGATCTGCCAACAAGAGGCTGAATAGTAGTGGGCTCAATGGACATCCTTGCCTGAGCCCCCTTCCACTCCAAAAAATCTTCCCTTCTTCTTTTCCAATCCTCGCCCTTATCTTAGTCTATTCGAATATCTCCTTTATCCTCTCGACCAACCCTTCATCCACTCTTCTCTCTTTTATCACCTGCCATAGCACCTTTCTGTTTACCGAGTCAAATGCCGCTTTAAAGTGTACAAATAAGGCCACTAACTTCCCTTTCTTGCTCCCTGAGTTCCTATTCACCAGATAATTCAGTACATAGATGTTGTCTACTGCTCCTATCCCTTTCCTGAAGCCCGTATGATTGTGTGGAATAATCCCTTTCTCTTCCACCTCCCTTTCTAATCTCTTCCTGAGAATCTTCGTATATATTTTGTATCCTACCGACATAAGTGTGATTCCCCTATACTCCTCCACCTTCTTGCCCTCTCCTTTCTTAATTATCGGCACCACCAACCCTGTCCTCTATTCCTTAGGCCATCCCTCTCCTTTCCATACCTTATTACATACCTCCCACATTTCTTTTCTCACCCCTTCTCCTCCATACCTCAAAGCCTCGTTCTCAATATCGTCCTCACCTGCTGCCTTGTTTCTTTTCAGCCTCCCTATCGCTCTATTCAGTTCCTCCATACTTATCCCGTTATTGCTATCATCTTCTCCTTCTATTACTTTCCTCTTTGCACCTAACACCTTATTTTCCACTCCTCCGAATAGTCGCTTAAAGTACGGGGTCCACTCATCCATCTCGATTTCCTCATTGATGCCCTTCCGTCCCCTTCGTTCCTTCTTGATCACCTCCCATTTCCTCCCTTCCCTGATTGATTTTTCCACCTCTTCCATATACCTGCTTTTCTCTAACTGCCTTTTATCACTTAAAAATCTGTCATGTTCTCTCTTTCTCGTATTATATTCCTGTTTCCCTATCTCCCCCTTTTCTCCACTTTTTTACATTTTCCTTCATTCTATCCTTACTCTCCTTACATTCTGCGTCCCACCATCTTCTCTTCATGCCTTCCACTTCTCTCGGCCTTACTTGTTCTTTTATCCTCTCTGTTAGTTGTTTTAGCTTTTCAAGGCGTGCGTCGACGTCTTCCCCTTCCATTCCTCCAATCTCCTCGTTCTCCATTCTTTCTTTAAATTCTCTCAATTTATCCTCCCCCCATCTACCCATTTTTACTTTCCTTTCGCCAAATCTTTCCCTTTTTCCGCTATGCCGCTTCCATTCTGAGCCTTTCAATGTCGCTATTAGCGGAAAGTGTTCTGAGCCTATTTCGTTACCTACTTCCATTTTATCTATTCTCTTCCTTATTCTTTCTTCTGCTAGAACGTAATCTATCACTGTCTCCCCTTCACCTATAAAAGTAATTTCCCCTTCTTCATCTCCCCTTATGTTCCCGTTGCAGATAAACCACCCCTCCTCTCCTAATAAGTTCAAAAGAGTTTTACCTTCCTGATCTATCTCCCTGTGCTTGGAATTTCTTCGAGAAGTTTCGCTTTCTTCATCCCATATCTCCCCCCCTAACTCTCCTGTCCACGCGTTCAAGTCTCCTCCTATCAGGACCAACTCTTCATTCTTTTCCTCCATCCATTCCCTTAATACTCTTCATCCTTCCTCTTCTCCTCTCCTTCTATACACACAAACGATCGCCACCCTCTGTTTTCCTACCTTTATTCTTCTCACCATCACGCCCTCCTGCTTTTCGTCTCGCTCTTTCACTCTTTCATTTCCCATCAGCTCCTTTTTAACCCCTGAAACCATGCCTTCCATCGCTCTGCCCACGTTTCACTCTCTTTTTGTGCTTCCCCCTCCTCCTTCCCGTGCACAGTTTGTCTGCTCTGGTGGAAACCCCGCCTCTTCTCTCCTACTCTCATTACCTTCGTTTTCCCTCCTCCGAAGTATTGATTCCTGTGCTCTCAGCTCTTCTCTTTCTTCGTCCCAGATCCACTTCATCCCATTCACCCACAGCCTGTCTTTCCCTATCCGAACATTACACCCGTTCCTCCTCACTATCCATGCTCTCCGTTCGATCATCCACATCCTCTTTCTCTCTCTCTCTCTCTCTTCATGTCAGGTCCTCGTCAATTCTTTCATTCCTACCCTTTAGTATCCTTTTCCTTTCCTCTCCTCCTCACTTCCCACTTTTACTATGAGCACACCTAATTCCCCTTCTGTCTTTCTCTCCAGTACCTTCACCGCCTCCACTCTCACGTAAGCCCCAATATCATTCATCAGCTTCTTCACTTCTTCCTTCCCCGAGTCGCTTTCTACTTTCATTCCTTTAATTACTATGTTTCGCTTCCTTTTCTCTTTCTCTTCTCCTTCTAGTCTTATTTCTATTTGATTTAGCCGCCTGCGCATTCTCTCATTTTCTTCCTGCAGTTTCTTATCATCTCCCTTTACGTCTCCTACTCCGACCTCTTCCTTCTTTTTACTCCCGCATTCCAGTTTTCTAACCCTCTCCTCAAGCAAACTCATTTCAGTTCTCCTTTCTCTCTCACTCTCTATCTATTTAATCTCTATCCTATCCAGTTTTCTAAATACCTCCTCTTTCTCGGCCTTCCACAGAGCATCCCACACCTGACCTTCTTTCAGGTGGTGTTTCCTGCCTGATTTTTTTTAGCGCTTTCTCATTTTCCCCTTCCTCATCTAACACGTCTCTAACTCTTTTATTATCCTCCGACTTCTCCCATTCACTACTAATGGTCGCTGGTTGTCGCCACTTATCACAAAAGCCCTTCACGTTCGCACTGTTCAAACTGTGCGCTCTTTGCAGTCTTTGCAGGTTCGTCGGTCTGCCTCGTTGTCTTGCTACCGTCTCTCCCCCCTCCATACCTAGCTTAATGAACACCTCTCCCTCATCACTACTCTCATTCTCGCCGAAGCTACCTTCGATATTTGCAATCGCCTCATTCTCTTGCCTACATTCGCTGCTCATTCTCGACCTTCTCTCTGTATCCGTCTCATGCTGCCCTATCTCGGGACTTCGTGTGACCGGCATTCTGCCACCCACTCCTTCCTACGTCACGTTTTCCTTTCCCTCGCTTTCAATCCCCCATGCAAATTGTTCAATCTAGATCTGAAGCCACCACTATAACAAATCACTCAAAATCTCCCACACAATAACTCACCACTCTTAAACAACTGTCTTTTCTCATTCGTCCAACCCTCACTCTCACCTGTCACTCACCCCTCTTGAAAACTCACCACCTTTCACAACCGTTCCTAACCTCCAAATCCTTCTCTTTCACTTTCGACAATTATATGATCATTCACCACCTTTCTACCAACCTCTTCATTCTCACGTATTCCTTAGCCCTTAAACTCTCTACTCACCGCCCTTTCTCCTTTCAAACTCCCCTTTTCCCTTCAACAAAGCCAAAATGTTAGCACCACAGAAATCACCAACAATCGCGATCGGTACTGGAAACGGAAGCCACGGGAAATTTTATTTGTTTATTATTTAGAGAAGTTGTAGGCTCCGGAAGCTTCGATCATGATTCCTTAAAGAAACCAATCCCAAAGCTATTGGAACGTGTACGTCATCCGCTTCTGCTCCTTCTGTCCTAGAAGGTAAGCAAGAGCGGGAAATTTACGCGTGATAACATCGGGCAACACTGTTCCCTGGAGTCAGGTCTCTAGCCGCGGATGACCTTACGCAGCAGACAAGACAGTTGGAGATGAAGGTTTCACCTCTGGATACTTTTTTAGAGCTACCAATCTTTGTAGAATTTAAAAGGAACAGTGTTGACGGACCAGATGGAGTGATCCCAGGAGAACAGCCTTTTGCATCCGGTTCGCGATGAAATGAGCCTGACGCTGGCAAGCCGGAATCTTGTTGAGTTGGCTAATAAATGAAGCTTTCATACCTCCAAGGCAGCCGATTATGAGAATTATAAGATTGACTTTGTAGCCTTGGTACAGCTTACTCAGCTCGAAAAGAAGTGCTTGATATTTCGCCTGTTTTTCTCCCTCCTTTGCCGTGATATTACCATCGGCTGGTGCCGAGAATTCAATCACGTAAATGATCTTGTTCTTCAGATCTTGGAGGACAATGTCAGGCTTCGTAGCACTGATACGTTGAGTGGTGGAGAATGAGAAATTCCAGTAGATCTTACACTGATCATTCTCCACGACTGACTCGAGTTCCCCCTAGGCGTATGGCAAGACGGGCAATAGATCAACACCATAGAAATGCCTAAGATGGTAATATATCACTTTTGGAGCTGCATTGTGTCTCTCTATGTACGCGCAGCGTGCATATTTAGAGCATCCACTGAGAACATGTCCAAGTGTTTCGGGCTCTAGCTTGCACGCTCGGCAGTTGGTATCGCGTACAGGTATATTCATTATGCGCTCGCGGCAAACTAAGGTGTCTATAACCCAAATTTTTCTGAGAATTTGGCGATACCTTTTTCCAAGGGCCGTTTTCAAGTTATGCACATTTTGGGTTTCCGCTTGCGGTATTCCAAGATATGTATATGTTTCTCCAATACCAAGATGTTGAATGGTATTTCCGCCTATGAGTTGAACATCCTGAACGTCACTGGATGATGTAGTTTCTAGTCTTCCTTGGTGTAGGTGGACGCAGGCACACTTGTCCAGTCCGAAGCTCATACCAATCGCTTTAGAATACCTATTTGCCGCATCTACAAGGATGTTAAGGTCCTTGTTTGAGGAAGCAAAGAGTTTAAGGTCGTCCATGTATAAAAGGTGGTTGACCTTATATTCTCTTCTGCTCGGCGGGCCACATACGTATCCAGAGCTTTTGCCTCGGAGCACAATAGATAGAGGCAAGAGGGAAATGCAGAAAAGTATCGGACTTAGAGAGTCTCCTTGAAAGACCCCCCTCTTATATGTGACAAAGCTTGTAGTCACTTGTCTTTTGTCAGATGTTATGACAAATCTTGTCCGCTACAAGAGCATAAGCTCTTCTATGCATCTCACTATTTTTGAATGCACCTCCATGCACTCAAGGAGCTTGAGTCTTTTCTCATTCGTCCAACCCTCACTCTCACCTGTCACTCACCCCGCTTGAAAACTCACCACCTTTCACAACCGTTCCTAACCTCCAAATCCTTCTCTTTCACTTTCGACAATTATATGATCATTCACCACCTTTCTACCAACCTCTTCATTCTCACGTATTCCTTAGCCCTTAAACACTCTACTCACCGCCCTTTCTCCTTTCAAACTCCCCTTTTCCCTTCAACAAAGCCAAAATGTTAGCACCCCAAAAATCAGCAACAATCGCGATCGGTACTGGAAACGGAAGCCACGGGAAATTTTATTTGTTTTTTTTTCATACTTTTTCTCGGATGAACCCGGTTTTTCGTGATAGCCACGGACTAAGTCAAGTGACTGATGAGATCAGGATGTTATAAGTTATTTCAGTTTGGCTTTGCCGCTGTTATGCTTACACAGCGGCCGTGAGTGTTGAAGGTGACACCAGTCGCCTCTGGATGCCTTCTTAGAGCTACCATGTATCACGCCATAGGTTCTTAGTCACTTGCTTCCTGATGGTCTAGGAAGTTTCTTACAATGCGACAGGTGTTTAATAAAACCGCCTTTTGAGCTGCCGCCAGTACCCTACTGACTCCTAAATGTTCAAGATGTTCAGTGCATCTTGCGTGCACATTGCCTGTAGCCGAAATCACAATAGGATGAATAAATGCATGTTTCACATTCCTCCATATTGCCTTAACTTCATGCCTTAGCTCGTCATACTTATGAATCTTGGTTGTATAGGTTGCCTGCAAATTTCGGTTGAGCGGACAAGCAATGTCGATGATGTAGACTCTTCCACCTTTCTTCTCTCGCATCACGATGTCAGGTCGATTGGCTCGGATGTAATGATCCGTCTGGATAGTCACATCCCAATATAAGATGTAATCTTTATTTTCTAAAACTGACATTGGAATGTATCTATAGAAAGGCATCCATTCTGTTAAGAGTCCTAGATTTAAGGCAAGTTGTTGATGTACAATGCCCGCCACATTATTATGTCTGTACGTATATTCTCTTTGAGCCATTACGCAACAACCATCAATAATGTGCTCGATGGATTCGTTGGTATCTCCACATAATCGGCACCGGTCAACCACGTCTTGATGTAACACGTGTTTGCGATCATTCCTGGTGCTAACAACTCTATCCTGAATCGCAATGACGAATCCTTCCGTTTCTGGATACAGGAGTCCCTTTCTCAGCCAAATATTAGATGCCTCACTATCCACTTCATATTGATCTAGCGTTTTGGGGTGTTCGCTGTGGATGGCTTTCTGTCTCCATTGCGTTTCTAATTCCTCTATGGTTTCTATGGTTTGTTTATATATTTTTTTTCATCCTTTTTCTCGGATGAACCCGGTTTTTCGTCATAGCCACGGACTAAGTCAAGTGACTGATGAGATCAGGATGTTATAAGTTATTTCAATACGTTGTTTGAAATCATTTACGATGATGTTGTAGGTACAAAATTAGAAGCATGATGTAGTTTGCAGTTTGGCTTTGCCGCTGTTATCCTTACACAGCGGCCGT
>CAKNXH010053284.1:0-10697 GCA_932178445.1 Andricus quercusramuli | reverse complement strand
TCATTTAAAATCCCTTGAAAATTCCTTGGAATCTATTAAAATACCCTCAAGTGTTTCAAATTCTTTGAAATCATTTAAAATCCCTTGGAATCTTTTAAAATACCCTAAAATATTTCAAGTCCTCTGAAACCTTTTAAAAACCCCTAATTCTTTTTAGAGTTCTTGAAAATTTTTTGAATGTTTTTCAAAATACCCTAAAATCTTTAGAATCCTACTCGAAAATATTTCAAATCATTTAAAATATTTTGAAATTCTTTGAAACTCTCTCAAGTTCTTGAGAATTCATTGCAGTGTTTCGAAATACCTGAAAATCTTTAAAAATCTGTTGTCATCCCCTGAAATTATTTAAATCTATTAAAAATCTAAAAAAAAAAGAAAAACATTGTACAAAATTGTTGTTCTTTCTAGAATGACTTCTCACTTGATAGATACCTTTTGCTTTGAATTTGCCGTGTATCGTTTTTATTGAGCATTTAATTAAAGTCCATCGATCTTGATTAGGCGAGGAAACTTCATATGGACAGTCGTGATTCCACGACGTTATTCGTAACCCCTGCTATCCACTGGGGTCATGAATACGTTTACGAGGGTACTAGAGGGTGAGTCGAGTCAGGCACTTTCCGAAAAACTGCTGAGACAACGCACCCCCACACCCCCACACCCTCTTCGATTCCTCTTTCTCCATACTATCAGATACGTACATTACGTTTGTGTAATCAAATTGACTGGTTTGCAGTTAATTTATGGATTCGGAAAAAGTAAGGACCTCGTGACTATTCATAATGTTCAAGGGATAATAAATCTTTTCGATCAAGTGAACACTTCTAGGGTAAAGATCATGGGAAATCTGATACAGAAATTGAATGCCAACTATTTTTCAGAAAATGAAAGGAATTCTTCAAAAAATATTCGATAATAATAATAATTTTTATTATTATTTAGAAACTACAAAAAAAAACATTATTATTTAGAAACTACAAAAAAACATTATTATTATTTAGAAACTACAAAAAGAAACATTATTATTATGATTTTTTGTATCTCATGGAATTTCTTAATTAAAATTTATAATTACACAATTTTGATTCTTAATGAAAAATTATATGAAATTTATGGATGGAGGGAACAATTATGTATAGTTTTGATTTGTTTTATACAACAAATATTTATTATATATTTATATACATTATAGTTAAATTTTCAAGCCAAAAATACAAATTTTTTCGAAGACATTTAAATTTGAAACGAAAAAGTTAATTTTCAATCAAGAATTATAAATTTCTAACCCAATATTTGAATTTTCAGCATACAAACATGAATTTTCAATCAAATGATCGAATTTTCAAAAAAAATTAAAATTCAATTAAATATTTGATTTTTGAAGACAAAAAGACACATTTTTTAGGAGGCAGGAATTTATAAGGCAGGCATGAATTTTCATCAAAAAAGTAAAGTTTTTCTAAAAAATCGAATGTTTTAGAAAACAGAAAAAATGACTGTAACAAAGCAGTCATATTTTCTAAAAATAATTAGATTTTTAACAAAATAGTTGAATTGCTAACCAAATAGTTGATTTTCACCACACAAAGATGAATTTTCAATCAAAGAATAAAATTTTCAAGAAAAAAGATTAGAATTCAATTATATATTTAAATTTTTAAGACAAAAAGACAAATTTTTTATAAATTAGTTGAATTTTCATGAAAGAAGTTTTTAAGTTGAAAAATCGAATCTTTTAGAAAACCATGGACTTTTGAATCGGAACAGATGAATTGTTAACAACATAGTGGAATTTTCGACCAAAAATGGTGGCTTTAACCAAATAGTTAAATTCTCTGAAAATAATTAGATTTTTTACGAAAAAGTTGAATTCACATCCAAATAGTTGGATTTTCGCCACACAAAGATGAATTTCCAATCAAATGATCAAATTAAAAAAAAAAAATTAGAATTCAATCATGTATTTGGATTTTCAAGACGAAAATTTTTTTTTTTTAGAAGGCAGTTAAATTTTCATGAAAAAAATAAAGTTTTCAAGCAAAAAAATCGAATTTTTTAGAGAGCGGTGGTCTTTTGAATCGGAAAAGATGAATTTTTAACGAAAAATATAATTTTCGATCAAGAAGAATAATGTTCCACCAAAAAGATGAATTTTGAAAAAAAAAATGAATTTTTCAAATGTTTAAACAAGAATGATTAAAATTCGACCAAAAACAATTGAGTTCTCAACAAAAAATATACATTTTCAACGCAAAGAAGATTAATTTTCCTCGTAATTTTTTAATTGAAAAAAAGAATTTTCTAAAAAAATACCTAAATTTTCTACGAAATAATTAATTTTGCAACTTGTAAGAGATATATTTTCAGATAAAATTTTTTTTAGACTAATTTTCATCAATGTAGTTCAATTTTCAGCTCAATAGTTGAATTTTTCAAACGAAAAGATGAATTTTTAGTGAAATAATTAAATTTTTAACCAAAAAAGTCGAATTTTCGACAATATACTTTAATTTGAAACCAAATTGTTGAATTTTTTAATTAAATTTTTTATTTAATTAAAAATGTTTCTGTCTTCAGAAATAAAAATAGTTGAATTTTCAACAAAAAATATAAAGTTCCAACCAAAAAGATGAATTTCCCACCAGAAAAATTAATGTTCTACCAAAAAAGTCAAATTTTCAACAATATACTTTAATTTAGAACCAAATTGCTAATTTCGAAGCCAACAAGACGAATTATTTACAAAAGGGGTAAATTTTCAAACCGAAAATGTGATTTTTCAACAAAAAACTTAATTTTCTACCAAAAGGTTAAATTTTCCTGAAAATAGTTGAATTTTCCACCAAAAATGAAGTTTCAACAAAAAAGTAAATTTTCTACAAAATAGTTAAATTTTCATGAAAATAGTTGAATTTTAAATCAACAAGTATGAAGTTTCAACAAAAAAGTTGATTTTCTACCAAATGGTTAAATTTTACTAAAAATAGTTAGATTTTCAACCAAAAATACAAATTTTCAACAAAAATGTTGATTTTCTACCAATCGGTTAAATTTCCCTAAAAATAGTTAAATTTCCAACCAAAAATGTAAAGTTTCAACAAAAAAATTTATTTTCTACCAAATATTTTAATTTCAAAACAAAAAAGATTCAAATTAAACCAAAAACAGTTAAATTCTCACAAAAAAGATTCATTTTCAAGAAAGAAGATTAATTTTCTAACTAAAAAGAAGAATTTTCTAGGAAATTTTATAATGCCAAAAAAGCAACTAATTACAACAGAGTCAAATTTTCAAACTTTTTAACAATCTTTTTAACAAAAAAGTCAATTTCCTACCAAGTAGTTGAATTTTTATAAAATTAGTTAAATTTTTAACAAAAAATATGAAGTTTCAATAGAAAAGTTAATTTTTTACCAAATATTTGAATTATTAATGAAACATATGAAGTGTAAAAAAAATTTAATTTTCAAACAATAGTTGAATCCTCAGCCAAATAGATGAATTTTAAACAGAGAAGATTCCTTTTTTAACTCAAAAGACAAATTTTTAACAGAATACATGAATTTTCTACCGAATAGTTGATTTTTCAACTTAAAAATGATATATTTTCTGATAAAAAATTTAATTTTGAACAAAAAGGAAAAATTTCAACGAATTATTTTCACTTTCAACCAAATAGTTGAATCTTCAAGGAAAAAAATGAATTTTTAACAAAAAATTACATTTTCATCAAGAAGGTCATTTTCCACCAAAAAAGTTAATATTTTACCAAAAATTACAAATTTTCAACCAAATTATCAATTTGCAAGAAAATTGTGAAAATTTGACACCAAAAAGAGGAATTATCTACAAAACGATTTTTTAACAAAATAGTTGAATTTTCGGCCAAATAGTTACATTTTCAAACAAGAAAGTTGACTTTTCTTCTATTCAAAATTGTACCAAATATGAAAACTGAAAATATAATTTTTCAACAAAAAAGTTAATTCTCTACCGAATAGGTAAATTTTCATAAAAATAATTGAATTTTCAACTAAAAATGAGAAATTTGAACAAAAAAGTTAATTTTTAACAAAATTGTATGATTTTGTACTAAATTGTGGAGTTTTCAAGCCAAAGAGACGAATTGTCTACAAAACAGTAGAATTTTCCACCTGAAAATATGAATTTTCAACAAAAATGATGAATCGTAAAAAAAAAATAATTTTTCAAAAAGTCGATGACATTTAAACCAAGTAGATGATTT
This sequence comes from Andricus quercusramuli, assembly GCA_932178445.1. NCBI lineage: Eukaryota > Metazoa > Arthropoda > Insecta > Hymenoptera > Cynipidae > Andricus > Andricus quercusramuli. Next base: position 6,451 of record CAKNXH010053284.1, on the reverse strand, counting down.
AAAAAAATATTATTAATTTTTTATTTATAATGATTTATTAATAATTATTAACATTTTTTATGTATAATTTAATTTTTAGCCCCATAATATTATTTTTTGTTGTGACCAACATAGGGTTAACTCAGAGGAATATTTGTGTTGAATTAAAAAAAAACCGCTTCTTCAACATAATTGCCTTATTTTACTCAAAATAACATCAAAATGAAGAAAATTATTTTATATAACGCAAACATGATTTGTTCTTTTTATGAGCGCTTTTTTTGTGCTGAAAGTAGCCGTTCACACAACAGGTGGAGCGACTCCGAATACGCATGCGCGGCGTAAAATTACGATCATAATCGTACTCCGCACATGCGCATTCGCTGTCCTCCTTGTACAATTATGGCCGCGTCAACCTAACCTCAATTGTCAGGCGCGATAAGCTTGTAAATCACACGCGCTTTGCACTAGTCTACAATATACTATGAAATCCAATAAAAATTTTTATTGTACAGAAAAAACCGTTTCTTGGAACTAACGAAATTTCCTTGAATGAAAGAATCTTTTTTCTCAGTGTTCATTTTGAAGGAAATCAGACTATAGAATGACGAACATTGGATTTTTGTTACCTTAGTTATAAATTAAAATAAAAAAACGCTATACAAATTCAAGATGTAGTATTATAGTAAGGAATATAAAAATCTGGCAATGTGTCAGAATAAATATATGATACGAAATTAAAACTTGACTCCTATGGTGCGTTTCTTATTAGACGCATGGATTAGAGGAAGCATATAAAATCGTGTAATCGTTTCAGTGCCTTAAGTAAATAGTGGTGCAGTATACTCATGAAATCGCATTAAAACAGAGCTTTAGTATCGTGTAAGCGTAAGCGATCCTGCAGGATTCTTGGCCTCGGGACGCGGTTATAGCCAATCAAAATGAACCCCCAAGCGTGATCGCATCAAGCATAAATGAACATTACACACACATATGATGCATATATACATAGGCTCCATCGTTTTTACACATATGGCTATGGATATATGTATATGCAATGTGTCTATATGTATATGCATATGCCCATATGTTTATCTGCATATGCGCATATGTATATGTCTATATGTATATGTATGTCTCTATATGTATGTCTCTATATGTATATTCATATGTCTATATGTTCATATACATATGAGCATATGTATATATATATATATATATCTATATGTGTGTACGTTTACATGACAATGTCTATGCTGCGTGCCGCACGCACGTGAGAACGAGTAGGCTTTTCATATGTTAATGGGGTTGTCCGATATGAGACCGCGCTGCGTCTAATATCGACTAACCCAAGCCTAGCTTAAAGCTCAAATACGACCCTGCCAGTCTCTCTGAGCGGAGGGTTGGCTCTATGACAAGTATATTACTGCCTTCGTTTATATCAATTAGCCTTGACGTTTCGGGGGCGGACCTTTGCCGAAGCTAAATGCTAAAAGGGTGCTACATACGCCAGAAAGAAGGCGCAGTGCTTGCGCACTTATCACACTTGGTTGTTGGTTTAAGCCCTCGTGTAGTTGGGGAAAAGTCAATTCTTAAGTCTCAAGTCATTGGGGTCCAGAAATTACAATACCACACACTCTCCCTCTCTCTCTCTCTCTCTCTCTCTCTCTGGACTCATTCGCTCATTCCTAACCTTCATGTGCCATTCTCACACTTATATCAGGATATTTACTTATCCTTTCTCTGATTCATTCCTCTCTCATGTCAGCACCCCTCCCCTCTTCTTCTAGAACTCAATTTTCCAACCATGCACCCTTCTCCTGTTAGCCATTCTCTATATACATCTTTCCCATCACTAACCATAATTTCTGTTTGCCCCTCTCCCTTTCACCTTCACCCTTTTCCTATCTTACTTCACCCTTTTCTTTCCTCTCCTTCAATTTGCCCCTCTCCATTCCATTCCCTTTCATACTTTCACATTTTCCCTTCCTCATTTCCCTCCCTCTTTTTTTCCTTCTTTCTTCTTATCTCTTCATTCTACCTTTTCCATCCACCCATTACCCTTAACCCTTTTCCCCTCACATTTCCCTCTCACTTTTCCCATGACACGTCAGCCCTTCTCCCTTCTCTCATCTCCCTTGTCCCTTCTCCTATCTCCATTCACCCATCTCCTTCCTCCCCTTTTATTTCCTACATCCCATTCCCCTTCATACGTTCATATATTCATTACTCCTTTCCCTTCACTTTTCTTTTCAACGTTTCCCCTTCCCGATTATTTCTCACCACCCTATTCCCTTCTCCCTTCTTCATTATCCTCTCACATTTCACTCTCCCCTCTCCCTTTCTTCTTACACATTTCCCTTTCCTATTTCCCTCCTTACCATTTCCTTCTCTCTTGTCCCTTCTCCCTTCTTATCACCCATTTCTTTTTCTTCTTTCACATTTCCCATTCCCTATTTCCCATCTTTATCATATCCCACCATCCTCATTGAAATTAAGCTCTTCTCTTATCATTACCTTCCTTTTAATGTCTTCGTTTACTTTTCCCCTTCCTCATTATTTTTCAAGTTCCGCATCTTCTTCTATGTTCTCCCATAGCCCTTCTGCCTTCTCTATTCTACATCCTTCCGTCACTAATAACCCTCCACTCTTATCCCCTCACATTTTCTTCTCCCCTTTCCCTTTCTTCTTTCGAATTTCTCTATTTTCACGTTCAACATTTCCTTCTTCCTTATCCCTTCTTCCGTCTCCCATCTCTCTGCACCCTTCTTCTCTCTCATTGCCACCATCCCTTCTCTTTCTTCTTTCGCATTTCCCAACTTTCCCTTCTTCTTCCTGATTTCCCTTTTTCTCTCCTCGCAGCCCTCTCAGCTCAATACCTCCTTAACACACTTTTACATTTTTATCTTTTTCCATGCACCTTTTAAAACCGTAACTTCCTTTACTCCCTTCTCTCTCTCTCTCTCTCTCTCTCTGCCCATGCAGGAAAATTTCAAAGATTTTAATAGATTTCAAGGATTTCACAAAAATTTCAATAATATCACAAAGTTTTTAAAGGATTTCAAAGACTTCACAAATATTTCGCAAAAATGTCATCGTTATCTCAAAGATTTCAAAAGATTTCAAAGATTTCAAAAGTTTTCGAAAGATTTCAAAGATTTGACATAAATTGCAATGATATAAAGTTTTCCAAACATTTTAATGATTTCAAAGATTTCAAAAGATTTCAAAGATTTCAAAAGTTTTCAAAGGATTTCAAAGATTTCACATAAATTGAAATGATATGAAGTTTTCCAAACATTTTAATGATTTCAAAGATTTCGAAAGATTTCATAGGTTTCAAAGATTTTAACAGATTTTATAGATTTCAAAAGATTTCAAAGGTTTTAAAGATTTCACGAAGATTTCAATGATTCAACAAAAATGTCATTGTTATCACAAAGGTTTCAAAAGATTTCAAAGATTTCAAAAGAGTTCGAAGATTTCAGAGAATTCAAAAGATTTCAAAGATTTTAAAAGTTGTTAAAAGTTTCCAAAGATTTCACAAAAATTTCAATGACATAATAAAGTTTTCCAAAGATTTCAATGATTTCAAAGATTTCAAAAGATTTCATAGGTTTCAAAGATTTTAATAGATTTCCAAGGTTTTAAAGATTTCACGAAGATTTCAAAAGAGTCCGAAAATTTCAGAGATTTCTAAAGATTTCAGAGATTTTAAAAGTTTTTAAATGATTTAAAAGGTTTCACAAAAATTTGAATGATATCATTAAGTTTTCCAAAGATTTCAATGATTTCAAAGATTTCAAAACATTTCATAGTGTTCAAAGATTTTAATAGATTTCGGAAGATTTCAGAGGTTTTAAAGATTTCACGAAGATTTCAAGTATTTCACAAAAATGTAATTGTTATCACGAAGGTTTCGAAAGATTTCTGAGATTTCAAAAGAGTTCGAAGATTTCAGAGATTTCAAAAGATTTCAAAGATTTTAAAAGATTTCATAGGTTTCAAAGATTTCAATATATTTCACAGATTTTAGAAGATTTCAAAAGAGTTCGAAGATTTGAGAGTTTTCAAAAGATTTCAAAGATTTCACAAAATGTCAACGATATCATAAAGTTTTCCAAAGATTTCAATGATTTCAAGGATTTCCAAAGATTTTATAGGCTGAAAAGATTTTAATATATTTCAGAGATTTCAGAAGATTTCAAAGGTTTTGAAGATTTCAAAAGAGTTTGCAGATTTCAGAGATTTTAAAAGTTTTCAAAGATTTCACAAAAATTCCAATGACATCATAAAGTTTTCCCAAAATTTCAGTGATTTAAGAGATTTCAAAAGATTTCATAGGTTTAAAAGATTTTAATAGATTTCACAGATTTCAAAGGTTTTAAAGATTTCACGAAGATTTCAATGATCTTACAAAAATGTCATTGTTATCACGGAGGTTTCAAAAGATTTCAAAGACTTCAAAAGAGTTCGAAGATTTTAGAGATTCCAAAAGATTTCAAAGATTTTAAAAGTTTTTAAAAGGTTTCAAAGATTTCACAAAAATTACAATGATATAAAGTTTTCCAAAGATTTCAATGATTTTAAAAATTCAAAAAGATTTTATAGGTTGCAAAGATTTTAATATATTTCACAGATTTCAGAAGATTTCAAAGGTTTTAATAGATTCCAAAGATTTCGAAAGATTTCAAAAGTTTTAAAGATGTCATGAAGATTTCAATGATTTCACAAAAATGACATTCTTATCACAGAGGTTTCGAAAGATTTCAGAAATTTTTAAAGATTTCAAAGGTTTTAAAGATTTCAAAAGAGTTCGAAGATTTCAGAGATTTCAGAAGATTTCAAATATTTTAAAAGTTTTTAAAAGATTTCACAAAAATTTCAATGATATAAAGTTCTCCAAAGATTCAAATGATTTCAAAGATTTCAAAAGATTTCATAGGTTTCAAAGATTTCAAAAAAATTTAAAGGTTTTAAGGATTCCAAAAGAGTTCGAGGATTTCAGAGATTTCAAAAGATTTCAAAGGTTTTAAAAGTATTTACAAGATTTTAAAGATTTCACAAAAATTTCAATGATATAAAGTTTTCCAAAGATTTCAATGATTTCAAAGATTTCAAAATATTTCATAGGTTTCAAAGATTTTAATATATTTCACAGATTTCAAAAGATTTCAAAGATTCCAATGATTTCACAAAAATGTCATAGTTATCACAAAGGTTTCAAAAAATTTTAAAAGGGTTTAAAGATTTCAGAGATTTCAAAAGATTCCAAAGATTTGAAAAGTTTTTAAAAGATTTCAAAGATCTCACAAAAATTTAAATGATATAAAGTTTCCGAAAGATTTCAATGATTTCAAAGATTTTAAAAGATTTCATAGATTTTAAAGATTTTAATAGGCTTCAAAGATTTCAAAAGATTTCAAAGGTTTTAAAGATTTCACGAAGATTTCCATTATTTTACAAAAATCTTAAAGTGAAAAATTAAATTAAAAAGAAATCATAGAAATAAAAAATTTAAAAAAAAAAGAAACTGAAAAAGAAATAGTTATTCCAAATCCTTATTTTGTAATAAAAATGATTTCTTCCTTCAGATTATAATTTGCCTTATTTTTTTTTACTGAAAAATCTTTTTTGTTTGAAGATTCAATAATTTCCTTGAAACCTTGTCTTTGTGGATGAATTAAAGTTATTTTGATTATTAATTTAAAAATCTAATTCTTATTGGAAATTCCTCTTTTTTGTGAAAAATTCAACTAATGACTTAAAAAGTTAAACTACGCTGTAAACGGATTCGACGACTGAAAAATCAGTCAAAAATGACTTTTTGAATCAGTCATTTTGGCTGATTCAGACTGTAACTTTGTCTGCTGAAATCACTCATTTCGATTGATTTTATCCGTCATTTTGACCGATATAAACGGCACCTTTCACTGATTAAATCAGTCACTTTTGACTGATGAAATCAGTCGTTCATGCCTTATTATAATTATTTTATAAAATGAAGGAATTCAATTAAGAATATCAATATACAAATATTGATCCCTATATCGCTTCTAAATCCTACTAAAATAAAAAAAAATTCCTGATGTAAAATCGTGTTCAAAGGACCTTTGATCGTTTAAAAATCGGTGTTTAATATCATCATTAAGTGATCCATTTCCTCGATTAAAAATTGAAATAAATTTTTTCATCCTGCGTGTAACGAGAATGTAGCTTGTCAAATTAAAAGATTGATTGCTGACAATGTGATAGAGGGATTGAAAAGAGGGGAGAAGTCATTTTTTTGTTATAGTGTTCAATGAAATTCAGGAAATTCACCGCAAACAAAGGGCTTTACTTTGTGGAGCAAGCTCGACCTTTCCTAAAGGTTCACATTTTCACAACAAGAGACAGATTCGAAACTCTGCGGGGTTTCAATCGACAAAAGACTCCCTTTATAGCTAAACGGTCCTAAATGGTGGGAGATTCG
>CAKNXH010053280.1:0-23343 GCA_932178445.1 Andricus quercusramuli | reverse complement strand
TAAGTGCATTGACACGATTTCAGGGGCACATTTGGCCGGATTTGACCACGTCCGCACTTGGTGATTCCATTTTTGCTTTGATTTCATTTAGGTGATATCTTTGACTATATTAACTTCAAATATGTCTCATTTTGTTAATTTTACATTAAAATCGACCGTATAAGTGCATTGAGACGATTTCAGGGGCACATTTAGTCGGAATTGACCCAAGTCCGCACATGAAATTCATAATTTTATTTTTGCTTCTTCTTCTCTTAAGTTAATATACTTTGAAAATGTCACATTTTATATTAAAATCGACCGTACAAGTGCATTGACACGATTCCAGGGGCACGTTTGGTCGGATTTCACATGCTTTTTGTGATGGAAAATTAATTTTGACATATCTGCGTACACCTCATGGATGAGTGTCGGAATTGAAAGTAAAAAACAGTAAAATTATGTTGTTTTTTTTTTTTTGGGGGGGGGGGGGCGGCAGAAAATTAGCATTTTGGAAAAAAAATTATTTGCTCTCATTTTTCGAAAGGGAAAATTCGAAAAACCGAAAGTGGCAGTGTATTTTATAAACATGATCCTACATTCTAATACAGAAAAATGAAAAATAAGAAATTCGTCAAAATTCGTATGAAACCGTCACTCAGACGTCTCGGACTTCAGCCCTATTTATTTCGCTTGGGTTTTCGATGCGTGCTAGAGCTATTTTCAAGATTTAACCAGAAGTATGTTTAAATTGAAACGCTGAGAATAAAAGCCAAAGAAAAAAACGTACGCAAATGCGAAGTAAAGACGCGCGAGAGCAAAAACGACCTAAGAAAAGGCGCGAGGAAAAACGAGCCAAGAATAAAGGGGAAAGGTTCCCCCACTTTGCTCCTTTACATTATCACGTGACTCGGCCAGCCTCGTGTAAAGCCGAAAATGCACGAGCAAGAACCCGAGGCTCGGGCCGAGCTCGCCCGACTTTACGATTCGGTGTGGTTGGCTATCAGGAGGTTTGGGTTGATTTTTGTTTTCAAAAATTAACACCTAAAGGGAAGACTTCAAATACACGTAATGAAGTCTTGAAATATTTAATGATTATGTTTTTCAGGAATACTTATGGGATGTTTTAGACTATCTGATTCTACAGGGAATACATTATAAGAAACTGAAGGTTTATAAAATTCAAATATATTGTATATTGTATATCGGATTTCAAAATTAGGTTAATAATATCAATCACTTTCAAATGGTTTCATTTTTCGTTATTTACCTTTCTTTTCTTGCTATTTTAGACTATAATCACGACTTTGGGGATTTTAAGAGAAAAAGCCGAAAAATTAATAACTTGACTTCATATGCTTTCTCAATATATAAAAACTTTATAAAACTTTAAATGTCTTAAAATATTTATCTCAACATTACAAAATTTAGTTTTTAGAATTTTGTTTTATTTGTGAAATAATTTCAATTGGAAATTTATTGTGAATAATTGTAAAAAAGTGTAAAATAACAAACTTTATTTTATGGAGAAATATCTCATGATTTTTAAAGGACAAAACCATTTTAAAGGTAAGTTTTTGTAGTATTTTAATAACTAATGAACATATTATCAGAATATTTTTCCTTGATTCTGCCCTGATAGGATCAAGCATGGTACGAAAAACCGTCGTGAAATTTCAAATAAAAACTGTACTCTGTACAGATTAATTTGAAGCATGAAAAATATTAATACCTTTCATAAATATTCCTAAATTTTATTTGAATATGATACACATTGATTTTCATTTTAAAAATTCCTGTAAATAGTTGATCATTTTTCAAATTTTACGACATTTTTGCACAATGTTTGACCTAAGGGAATAGATTTCAGGAATGAAATTATAAAACTATCTCAGTGTTTGGTTCATAATTATATTTTTTGTTGAAATTTTTATTTTACATATCTGAAATATTAAAACATTTGGTGAAATTTCGTCAAGAATCCTATATGAAAATTATATTTATATAGGCTTCAAATAAGCAAAAAAAGTTTAAAAATAAACAGTTATTTGAAGTTTTTATTTTGTATACAAGAATATTTTTCACCTTAAGGTAAATGTCCCAGTAATCGTGACGGTCCCAGTAATCGTGAAACTTGTTTATTGTTTGAATATATTGTTCCAAAAATGTATTAAAAGTAACATTTAATGATAAAACTCTCTTATTTTTAGCATTCTATAATGGTAAATAGAAATTACATTTATTCAGATGAAATAAAAAGCCAGAAAATTGGCATCACGATTACTGGGACTTAGGTCACGATTACTGGGACGTTTACCTTAAATTATAATTTTTCTTTTTTCTTCATTAAAAAATTCTTGGATTTGAAAATTTATTTATTTGGTTGAAATTTCATTCTTTGAGAGTTTATTTCAACTGATTTTGATTAAAAATTATAATTTTTTATTGAAATAGAAGTTATTACATTTTTCGTTGGCAATTCAGCTTTTTTGGTTGAAAATTCAGTTTTTTGGTTGAAAATTCTTTTTTTTTTATTGAAAATTCAACTGTTTAGTTAAAACTTATATTTTTTGTTGAAAGTTTGATTGACATACAGATACATTTCAAAAATATTTGAAAATTTTCTTAAGAATTTTAGGAAAATTATATTTATACCTATAACAATGAAAATAAATAACTTAAAAAATAAATAGTTATTCGAAATGTTTATATTGTACTAAAAATTATTTTTTGCCTTACATTATAATTGGGTTGTAATTTTCCTTTTTTCTTGACTATAAATCGTTTTTACTGGAAAATTTATTCATTTTCTTGAAAATTCATTTTTCAAAAGTGGAATTCAACCGGTTTTTATTTAAAATAATTTTTTTTTATTGAAATATTAATTATCACATTTTTCGCTGAGACGAAACCTTTTTTGTCTGAAAATTAAACTATCCGGTTGAAAAGGTTTTTTTTTTGTTTTCAAATTTTAATTTGAGATAACTCGAATCTTAGAAAATATTTCGAAATGTTTGTCAAGAATCCTATATGAAAATTATATTTATATCACCTTAAAATAAGAAAAAATTTTGTTTAAATAAATAGTCATTCGAAATTTTTATTTTGTATACAAGAATATTTTTCACCTTAAATTATGATTTTGAAATTTTTCTTTGTTCTTAGCTAAGAAATTTTATGAATTGAAAATTTATTTATTTGGTTGAAATATAATTCTTTGAAAGTGGATTTCAATTGTATTTAATTAAAAATTATAATTTTTTCGTTGAAATAGCAATTATTACATTTTTCATTGAAAATTCAGCCATTTTGGTTCAAAATTCATCCTTTTTAGTTGAAAATTCAACTTTTTACTTAAAACTTATATTTACATTATTACATTCTCATTCTAATGAGAAGGTATTGGTTTTATGTAAAATTTGAATTGGTCGGTTTTCATCAAATCTCAACGTTTTGAGACTCCCTGAACTAGAAAAAACGATTTTTACCAAGGTGTCTGTCTGTAGTCTGTCTGTAGGCACGATAACTTTCGACAAAATAATCAGATTGGATTGTGCTTTGGCACACTTTATTAGGGCCTAGAAAGAACGAACAAGTTCGTTAACCATCTAACAACTGTAACAACTGTTTGAATTTTTTGAAGAATAAAAAATTCAAATTTTCATCACAAAAAAATAATGAAAAATCAATCATTTCATTTTGCTGTCAAACAATGCAAGATACGACCAAAGATGAATGGAACAAAATTATGCACCCAAAAAAGATCTCCAAATTTTTTATTACTGACTTTTTGATATGATGCGTAGTTTTTGTTTTATTCGTGACTTTTTCATTTCTATCATACGGTGTACAGAACCAAGCGTGGAACGCAAGGTTCAAATGATTTTCAAATCACATATCGAGCGCGAGTGTCTGGATGAGAATGTGCTCCTTAAGGTCGGTAGAACCTTGAGTAAATAAAGTTCCATTTCATTCTAAAATAAAAACAAATTCAACAATCACTCCACATGTAGAGGTTTTGATAATTTTATAATATTTGCAAATAAACTTTTTCTTTTCATCAAAGTCGAACACGAAGTTCAAAAATCTAGAGAAACCGAGCGTAAAGCGCGATGTAAATACTTCCAAGCGCGTAGCGCGAGGTGAATACATAATCGAGCGCGAAGCGCAAGATAAATATATGATCGAGCGCGAAGCGCGAGATCCAATAGACGCGCGCCCTAGGCGCGTCCAAACTTGAGAGCCGCGTGCGAAGCGCGCGATGAGAATGTGCCCGCGACGCGGGCAGATTTTCATTGTAATGAGAAGGTATGGATTTTCACGAAGGTGTCTGTCTGTCTGTAGTCTGTAGTCTGTAGTCTGTAGTCTGTCTTTAGTCTGTAGGCACGATAACTTTCGAAAAAATAATCAGATTGGATTGTGCTTTGGCACACTTTTTTGGGGCCTAAAAAGAAAGAACAAGTTTGTTAACCAGCTAATTTTGATCAAAATTCAAAAAGTTGGAGCTTTTTGAAAATTTTTTAGACAATTTTTTTTTCAATTAAAAAATTCTATCTACGGCTTTTTATAGTACTCAAAAACTTAAACAATTAATCGCAATGACTTTTTTGAATAAACAAAAAATTACCGGAGCTATAGTATTTTCAAAATTCCATAAAACAAACGAAAATGAACATTGTAACTCGAAAAACGCACGATATGAAAAAAAGTCAGAAGGAGGAAAATGTTCCTTCTTGAACGCCCTACAATATTTTCATAACAACTTTTTGAATTTTTCGAAAAATCAAAAATTCAAATTTTGATCGCACAAAAAAATAATTAAAAAATCAAATTTGTTGTTATTCACTTTTTGATATGACGCGTAGTTTTTGTTTTATTCGTAAAAAACTGTATTGAAAATAGAAAAATTAAATTTTTAGACGAATACAAATTTGTTATTAATCATGTTTCGATAGGATGCGTAGTTTTTGTTTTATTCGTAAAAATAACACTGACAGTAAAAAAATCAAATTTTTGGAAATACAATGCAAGGTACGAAAACAGATGAGTGAAAAAAAATTGTGCATTAGAAAAAGATTCACAAACTTGTAATAAATTTTTGTCGTAAGAATATATTCAAAATGAAAAAAATTAACTTTCTTGGAAAACGGCACAAGCTAAAATAACATTTTAACTAATTAAATTTGTCGCCTAAATTATATCATTATTCTTCATTTGAAATAAAATACAAATTTAGTAATTTGTATATGGTATTATGGTATTTGTATATGGCACAGAACCGAGCGTGGAACGCAAGGTTCAAATGATTTTCAAATCAAAAATCAAGCGCGAAGCGCGAGTGTCTGGATGAGAATGTGTACCTTTTTGCCTCAAAATTAAACTATTCGGTTGAAAATGTTTTTTTTTGTTTGTTAAAATTTTAATTTGAAGTATCTGAAAACTTACAAAATATTTCGAACCTTTTTTCAAGAATCTTGGAAGACTTATAATTATATTTATTTTTACAATTTTATTTTAATTGTGAAATAATATTAATTGGAAATCAATTATAAATAATTGTAAAATAAATCCAACGAAATTTATTTTCTAAAGAAATATCCCATGCTACCTTCCCGGTGGCGCGGAAATGAGTTTTATAAAAAAATGTGTGCGATTTAATTTTAAAAAAACTGCATGAATTTCTGGCCTTTATTAATTTTATTTTTTAAGTGTATTTCAATTTGATTTATGTTTAGAAAAAATTGTAAATTTGGAATAACTTTTTAAGGTTGTTTCTATTTGCTGGAGGGAGGGGTGACTGGAGAGCCCAGAAACATTGCAGGAATTAGAGGGTGACGGGGTGCAAGAAACAAGAGGCGCCAAATGTAGTTAAGATCACTGGTTTATTGGCTTCACTCACTACACTCCACCACACGATAACATTGGGACCGGTCTACCGCACGTCCGTGTTGGGTAACACACAACGAGTAACTACACTACTACCGCGTGGCCACATACGCGCCTACAGACGTCCGTTCGGGGCGAAGCATGAAGAGTAACTGGGGGAAGTAGGTGCGCAACAGTCGACGAGAGGGACCTCGAGGGTCCTCAAGGACGCCCTCTCTTGGAGACGAGCCGAAAACCAAACATACCGCCCGCCTCGTTCCTTGAACGATTACCTGCTAGCCGCCCGCCGTTAGGCCGAATTTCTATGCTCTGATTCGACTGAAGTCGCTGATGTGGTCGCTTCGCGTTTAATAACACTCGCTCATTTATTCTGACTTGACGGTCATGAGAGGCACCGACTGGTGCGTGGGCCCCATGCCGCTTAGCAACCCCGGCTTATGCCGTGCTAAACTCAAAGGAAACCCACAAAAACCTTTGAGAAAGTTGCAAGTCGATTAATGTCAATTACAATCTTTAACCTTGTCTCTAGGAGTAATATTCGTATGATATAGTTTCGCATTAGAATGACGGGCGCGATCTCACCGCAAGGATTAAACCATTTAACAAGGGTGTCGAAAATGGTGCGCTTAGTCGAACGATGCGAGTGAATCTCCGGGGAGTCAGATGAACCCAATCACTCTGCGGATCCCAGCAAAAGCCGAGCTCGTTGGTGATGCCATCGCTGCAAAGTTGAAGTCGCGTCAAGCGAAGACGGTCTTGTTCTGGTAAATCTTCTAGCAGCTCCGGTGGATTGACGATCCATTTGCGGAGACGAAATCCGCCGATATGTCGTCGACAAAGCGATCCTCCAAAAGAACTCGGGTAGATGTCACAGCCAACTGTCGATAATATGCGACGGGGTCATTCTCCCAAGCACTCAATAACAGTGCGTTGCAAATCGAGGTCTTGTTCGTTCACCGGAGTCTGCCGATGCATCAGGCAGGATTCAGCGCCGCAATCACGTTTGTGTCGTCTCCATCGAATTAGTACGTGGCTTGAATTGATTTGCAATCTGGGCCCAGGGAAGCGTGTCATTGAGATTATAGTCAGTAGACGTAGGTGTTGGTGCGTTGAAGATTACTTCCAGGCGGCGATGACGATCTCCCCGTTGCCATGCTCCATGATGTGGTATGTAGTAAGTGGAGCGAGCTTGCGCGCGCAGCTCGGTCCGCAGGAACAAAGGGCAAGCGTCGGCTCGATGGTAGAAGATCGACAGCTCGCAAATGGCGGAACCGTGGGTCGGCGAGATTCAGTCCTTGCCATTGGTTGTCGTCCTTGGAACTGTTGAGCAGGCAATGATTGCTGAAGAAAATCTGTCGCGACAAGTGCCCCTGAGGACTAATTTGCTGAGATCTCTGCTGAGTCATAGGGGGACCAGCCATCAGTTGTTCTTGCTGTAAGGCGAAAGGCTGTTGCTGAGTCGTTAGCTGAATCTGAGTGATCTGGGAGTTAATCTGTTGAGGCGACGCCCTCAGCGTCTGCTGCTGAATTTGATGTTGATTCCAAAGAGCGAAATTCTGCGAATGCTGCTGCTGTCCTATCCGGACATTAATCCTTTGGTTGAACTGCCGATTCGCCTAGCGGGTTGATCTGGTCAGACTGTTGATTTGGTCGATTAGTCTGTTGATTCATCTGCTCTGCAGCTCCTGCATCTGACTCTGCAGGGGCTCTTCATCTGCATGATACTATCAGCCTAAGGCCCAGTTGCAACACCTCCAATTTTCGTCCAAGCTCTTCGAGAATGAAAGCGCTTTGTCAGCGCCCACTGGCCCTCCGATGTTGTGAATAAACGAGCATGTGGTATGCCTGACTGTTGAGGGGTTGCTGAATGACTTGTACTGCCTGTGGCTGAGCAGCCATCGTTATTGTTGTTGTTCCACCCTGTGTGGATCCGACGTTGTGTAGTCCATGGACCGGCTAATATTGTTCTTGGGCTGACTCCTGCTGAACCTGCGCTGATGCACGTAGATTTGAGTGCGGGCCTTGACGGAAGCACTCTCGATGTCTGCGTAGAAGTTGCTCCCTCGTGGTCCGCATCTGGAAACTGATGGGTGAGTCCTATACGATTCTCCTTGAGCGCCGGTGCCTAGGTGTCCAATCAGCTGCGGGCTTGTCCAGGATTGTTGCGGCACATCGTCGCTAAACGTCACTCAGCTCGACAATTGATGAAGCATTGACAGTGGGGTCGAATGCCGCCCGCCAAATGTGCCATAATCAATGAACATAGGAAGAAAAGGCTGGAACGTATGTGCAATACGTGTGTGCTTGCATAGAAGTATAAAAATGGTGAATGTATGAGGCTAATTAACAAAGATAGTGATGAGAGGATTTTCAGAGAATGTGGTAAGGAGAAAACGCTGTTTGACAAGTGAAAAGAAATTTGTTTAGATGGTTGGGTCATGTTGAGAGAATGAAGGGAGAACGACTAACGAAACATGTGTATTCAAGGAAAGTGAATGGAAGCGTATCCAGAGGCAGATCGCAGAAAGAATGGTGGAAATAAGTAAATGAGACTCTACGTCGGCAAGATATAAAAAGCCATAGAAACACAAGAGCATGTCTGAGAAGATGTATGGATTTCGAAAAGGCGGAAGTTGTATGCCAGAATAAGGATGTGTGGAGAGAAATGATTACGAACTATGTTACGAAAAGTTTTAGTTGTGTGATTGACGCCTGAAACGAATGATCTTGGATACTAATGTGGCCTCGTGAAGAGCTTTGCTTATTGAACGTGATTGCAGTAAAGAGTGTCAATCTTACTATGGAATTATCAGTCAGTTTGTGTATTTCTGTGTGAACTGTGAGGCATGATGATTTTTGAAGCTCTTCGTTTGAAGTTATTGCTAGCGAGATTGATCAGCAATTGCGAGTTACACTGTTTCTAATTTTATTATAATAATAAAAATGGTCAATGACCAACACAGAAATAATATATGACTATGAATGAGACCCGAAATATGGTATACCAAATCGAAATTAAACATCTACATAAACTTGTCCATAAAGAATAAAATGTGTAATAATAGAACAATCTACAATATGCATATACCTCAATAACACTTGTAATGTATATAGAACACACATATCCCACAATAAATGTCTCGATAGTAGCACTATAATTTCTTTAAGAAAGAAAGAGATAGAGGCATGCATGGGAGAATTTTCGACCGAAACCAAACCAAAGAAAGAAGATCCAATTATGAATATGAATAGATACATGATATGTCAAGCATAGAAATGAACATCCACATAAAGCTATCCATGAAATGAAAGTAGATAATGAGATAGCAATATACAGCCTATACGACGTCTATATATGCACACATGCCCCTCCGATATAGACATACCCCTTGGTAAATATCTGAATAGTAGAGATATAGGTATGCGTAGTAGAATTCTCGACCAAGTGCGATCGAGGGAGTGAGAGTTCAAGCAGAGGAAAAGTGTAGAAGATTGGATGAATTATAAAAGCTACAGAAATCATGTAGTCGCATTAGTAAGAAAACCAAAGGGAATCAAAGATATAGATCAACTGAACACAAAATTCACCAGAGAGGAATGTGGAAAATAGTCCAAGAGTTGGTGACAGGACAGTATAAAACAGTATAGATCAGGTGACATTTGCAGATGCTTAACAGAAGATTGAGCAAGAGATTGCCGAAAATTCATGGCATACCGCATAGAAAGTGCTCAAGAAATTATTGAATCAATGCGTAACAGTAATTCTGTGAACTTCAATTTAACAGGTTATGAAATGAATGATTTGAACAAAGAAACACAGCACCTCTTGATGAAATAATAAGTAAGATGGCAGATAAGGAAGGGGGCGAGAATGGAATAGATGCATCTATGTTCACAAAACGTCATATACAATTCCAATTGTAACAGTAATAATATTAGGACTACTAAACCAATAAAATCAATAAGGGAGGAATAAGAGGAAAGAGGAGGTAGTGAAGTATCTGCAACGCGTTTTGCGTGCGTAGAAGTATGGAAATGGCGAATTATGAATGAAGAAGTAGTGTATAACTCCGAATATGATGTGTGATATGTGATGTGCGATATGCGATATGCGACATGAGGAATGCTCTCGACCGTGAGTGGGAGATTGCGCGGGAGAGAGAAAGAGATAGCTGTGCGTAAGACAGATCGCCTCTCCCGCCTCTCGCGTGATATGAGTGATGCTCTCGACCGTGAGTGGGAGATTGCGCGGGAGGGAGACAGAGACAGCTGTGCGTAGGACAGATTCGATCGCCTCTCCCGCCTCCCGCCTGATATGAGTGATGCTTTCGACCGTGAGTGGGAGATTGTTCGGGAGAGACGCAGATATCTGTGCGTAGGACAGATTCGACCGCCTCTCCCGCCCCTCGCTCTCACGTCCATTGTTCGTGATGAAGATGCGTGTAATTGCACTTACATGACGACGACTGCCGTCTACTTACGCTTGATGGATCCTGGTCTCCGCTTTCACTGTCGGCTAGCTGAGCTGCTCAGGCGGCAGCGCGTCGGGCTTGTAGTCGGAAAGCTGTGGGCTCGTCTCTCGCTGACGACACCCGATGACTCCTGGTCTCTGCCTCCCTCGACGCCACGATCACCTCCCTGTCGTAGCTGCATCCGGCTCGGAGGACCAATGTTTCTATTTGCTGGAGGGAGGGGTGACTGGGGAGCTCAGAAACATTGCAGGAAGTAGAGGGTGACGGAGTGCAAGAAACAAGAGGCGCCAAATGTAGTTAAGATCACTGGTTTATTGGCTTCACTCACTACACTCCACCACACGATAACATTGGGACCGGTCTACCGCACGTCCGTGTTGGGTAACACAAAACGAGTAACTACACTAGTACCGCGTGGCCACATACGCGCCGACACGCGTCCGTTCGGGGCGAAGCATGAAGAGTAACTGGGGGAAGTAGGTGCGCAACAGTCGACGAGAGGGACCTCGACGGTCCTCAAGGACGCCCTCTCTTGGAGACGAGCCGAAAACCAAACAAAGGTTATAGGTATGAATATAATTTTCCTGAGATTCTTAAGAAAATTTCCAAAGATTTTTAACCAGTTCAATTTTCAACCAATAAAGATGAATCTTCAATAAAAAAGCTGAATTTTCAACAAAAAATTTAATAATTGCTATGTCAATACAAAATTTCAATTTTTAATTAAAAGCAGTTGAAATAAACTTTCAAAGGATGAGATTTCTACCAGATAAATACATTTTCAAATCAAAGAATTTTTTAATGAAAAAAAAAGAAAAATGTCAACAAAATTATAATTTAAGG
The DNA here is from genome assembly GCA_932178445.1 of Andricus quercusramuli. Lineage (NCBI taxonomy): Eukaryota > Metazoa > Arthropoda > Insecta > Hymenoptera > Cynipidae > Andricus > Andricus quercusramuli. The sequence continues at coordinate 12,163 of CAKNXH010053280.1, read as the reverse complement.
TTTAAAATATTCTTGTATACAAAATACAAACTTCGAATAACTGTTTATTTTTGATCTTTTTTTTGTGCTTATTTTAAGCTTATATAAATATAATTTTCATATAGGATTCTTGACAAAATTTCAGCAAATTTTTCAATATTTCTGATATGTCAAATAAAAGTTTCAACAAAAAATATAATTATCAACCAATCCAAAAAAAAAATTACAAGAATTTTTAAAATAAAAGTCAACGTGTATCATATTGAAATAAAATTTAGGAATATTTATAAAAGGTATTAATATTTTTTATTATTAAAATTAATTTATACAGAGTACAGTTTTTATTTGAAATTTTACGGCGGTTTTTTGTACCATGCAGTACCTATCAGGGCAGAATCAAGGAAAACTATTCTGATAATATGTTCATTAAATATTAAAATACTACAAAGACTTATCTTTAAAATTGTTTTGTCCTAAAAAAATGATGAGATATTGCTTAATAAAATAAATTTTGTTACACTTATTTTACAATTATTCACAATAAATTTCCGATTACAATTATTTCATAATTGGAATAAAATTGTAAAAACTGAATTTTGTAATTTTTAGATAAATATTTTGAGACATTGAACGTATGATAAAGTTTCTATATATTAAGAAAGCATATGAGGACAAGTTAATAATTTTTCGGCTTTTTCTCTTAAAATCCCGAAAGTTGTGAATATATTCTAAAATAGCAAGAAAAGAAAGGTAATTATCAGAGGTAAGCATACAGTAAAAATGTTGATCAATTCAATAAATTAAAAATAATAATAATTTATTATCATTTGAACTTTGCAATATTTAAAATCGATTGAAAGATAAAACATAAATAATGAAAAATGAAACCACTTGAAAGTGATAGATATTATTAACCTAATTTTAAAATCCCATCTACAATATACAATATTTCAAGACTTCATTACATGTATTTGAAGTCTTTCCTTAGGCGTTAATTTTTGAGAACAAAAATCAACCCAAAACTCCCTGATAGCCAACAATATAGAACAATACTCTATAGAACTTTTTTCCTATTGTCAAGGTATAAAGTGGTGTACTCCGAGTACTTGGAGCAGATATACCGAACTTGCTCAGTGTTGGATTGGAATATAAGATTTTGTCCGCAAATTCCGAGTGGGTAAGTACCCACAGGGATTTTTTCCGAGTGGGTAGTACACCCATACTACACACCTGAACCGCCGGTCCTGACCAAAAACTATTTTTTCATAAAAAATTCACTATGTATCTCTTTAGTTTGAACGGCAGAATGTGCAACAAAAGTGAGTCACTAGAATATAAACGCTTATCTTAAGTTGCATTTTAATGAACGCGACAAGTGGGTTATAATGTTATAAGCAACCCTGAAGATTCATTACTTTTGGAACAGGAGCAGTCGAATTAAACTTTCATTACAAGTTTAAAATACGAATATTTGAGAATATTTGAGCTGCTTCTAAAATGTTGTGAGCAGTTGAGTTTATTAGATTCAGTGAAATTTAGTTTAAAAATATAAAAGACCCAAAAGCAGTGGGTCGACCACTCTGATGTTCCTGGTACACTCACTAAATATTCCCATATACTCTTTCAATATTCCCAAATATTCTTCATATTCTTCATATTCCCTTATATTCCTATATATACCTACATATTCCAAAGTATTCCTAGATATTCGCAAGTATTCTGTAATATTATTATACCCCAATTCCTTCCCTTCCGTTCACCGATTGTATTTGTGTAGCTTTTTATCTGGTGCCTTTGCAATTATTATGCGATTATTATAAATTGCACATACATTAAATGATCATTTACTTATAATTCATACAAGTTTGAAAGTTATTGACTTCGAATAACTGATTTTAGGTTGTTAGTTTAAAATACTTCAAATTCAAAATTGTCTAAGTTTTATTATATATTATTACTTTAGTTTTTAAATTGTTTATTGTTTTGTTATGACCGATTGTGACGCGGAAATTTGAGGTTTTCTTATTTGATATATATCTTTTTTGATATATCTTATATATCTTTTTTTTTAACTTAATAAAGTTTTAATGCTTAACTTTTAAATGGCCTAATCTGTAATCCGATCTAAGGGGCAGACAAAGCCGATTAAGTCTGAAAAAAATGTAATAGTTATTATTTGAACCAAGACAAGATTTGTATTTTAAATAAAAAAAAGTTGAATTGAAAAAAGATGAAATTTCTACCAAAAGTGATAAACTTTCAAATCCAAGAAAGATTTTCCAGACAATAAAGAAAAAAAACTTCATCCAAAGTGTTGAATTTCAAGCCAGAAAAATGAGCTTTGTAAAAAACAATTAAATTTTCAACCAAATAGATAAATTTTCAACTAAAATTATGAATCTTTATGCCAAAAATAAATGAACTTTTGAGAAAGTAGTTCAACTGTTAATGAAGGAGTTAATTTTTTAAAATAAGGAGATTAATTTTCAACCAAAAATGTAATAGTAGATATTTTAACAAAAAAGATTTTGATTTTAAATCAAAAAGAGTTAAATTTAACGAAAAAAGACCAATTTTCAACAAAATACGTGAATTCTCAACTAAAACAGACTAATTTTCGACCAAACAGTTGCATTTATTTAAAAAATAGATTTTCTATCAAAAAGAAAGAATTTTCAACAAAATACATCAATTAAATTTTGACCAAATAGTTAAATTTCCAACCAAGAGGGTTATTTTTCTAACAAAAAATATGGATTTTGAACCAAATAGTTGAATTGTGAACTAACAAAGATAAATTTTTCGCAAAAAATGTAATAGGGGAAACCTTCCTAATAGTTACACGTATACAAGAACAATTTGTGACTGTAAGAATTCATTTTTAAATATGTTTTAATCTTAAATTCTATTTCCTTCATTTTCAACATGCTTGAGAAGGTAAAATATATTAACCAAATTAAAAAAATCACAGCATATTCAACTCATAAGGAACTAACAATTTGTTGGTATTACAAATCGATTGCTAGAAATTTATTTTTTTCGGCCCATCCTATTAAACAACTTGTGTAATAATATAAAAAATAATGTAATATCATACTATTTTTTACAGGATGGACATCAGCGACCTTTTCTAATTAATCGTCGATTGTTTTATTTGAAAGTTTTTATTTAATTTGATTTATTCGTAATTAATAGCTTGCTTACAGTATAGTTGAAATCTATTAAATCTACGTCAAATTTAGGGAAAATTTAATATTTGTGTCGATACTTTAAAATTAATTGCAATGTTTATTTACTTTCAAATTCTTGTTAGATTTTAGTTAAACTCGGCGATTTTTTTCTATTATATATTTAACGTATCATATTTATATATTGAATAAGCAATCATTTAGGGAAATAAATGTTTTTATATTATTCACTTTCCCGTGTAGAAATAGTCCGGTTTGACCCGGCCAGAAGAAGGTTTCTGGCCAGAATCTGACCGGGTCAAATCGGGATACTATTTTTTTAATTGCACGGCCGGGATCTGACGAGTTCTCACCGGGACCCGGTCGGGCCAAACCGGGCCACACCTGATTTAGCCCGGTTTACTATTCCTTAATTGCCCGGTCAAGATCTGGCCGGGTTCCCACTGGAACCCGGTCGGGACAAACCACGCCACACAAATACGCTACGCTAAGAGTTAGAAACTTTTATTTTCAAACAATATTTCGCTTGGGAAATTCCTCCCGAAAAATAAACGAATTAAATAATTATAAGGTCCTCCTTAATCGGCGTAATAGTATATTTTTTACTAAGTTTTCACTCTATGAAAACATGAAAACGATTTTCACACGAACAAAATAGCCGCCGTAAGTAGGTTGTTTGTGGATATCTGACAGGTGAACGACCAATTTTTGTGTTTGAGGTGTTTTTTTATCAATTATAAAAAAAAGCAAACTAATGTTAATTACTTGGTTTCCCACTTTTGGTTCTGCGGTTCCCAGACTTGCCGTGACTGCGAAATCGTTGACCAACTTTTGTTCTATTTTCAAACATAGTTTCCCAGTGAAATTATACTTATTTTTTTTTTGTGATACGACTTTTTGCTTACTTTTAATGCTTTTATATATTATCTTGAATAACCAAAAACGTAATGAAAAGAGAAATAACTTTTTCCGAACGTGGTTTTGAATTACGTTGTCCTGCGTGCACGTAATGATGATACGGCGACTTCCGGAGTCTCTAATGCTAAAAACGCAGTAAAACGTCGGTTGACGCTAGGTTACACGTTGAGGAATTCGTTAAATTTCTCAAAACTGTATCCAATTTTCTGGAGCAAGCGGATTATTTATAAAGGTAAGTGAATTTTTTTGTTAATAAGTAAGCATGATTAATATTGTTCAACGTTGAAGTTGACTCAATTTTCTAAACCGGTCTCATAGGTTAGGATGTCACGTGAGACCCCTCAAATTTATTTTATCTCTCATTGACAATTTCTTCGATACGAAGAAAGAATCGATGATGAACATGATGTACTTTTGAAATAAAAATATTGTTCGTAATCTATGTTGGCCTTATTTTTTTTAAATTCCTTATTAACATTTTTTCTTGCAGCCCAACCAGCATCTGATCGAGGAGCCCAGTCAAAAACCGGTCAGATCCCGACCGGGTTACCCTATTTGTATCCGGTATCCGAACGGGTAACCCAGCCGGGATCCGACCGGGTAACCCGGCCGGGATCCGACCAGCGCAGCGTGACGAAACCAACCAGAATCCGACAGGGCAGTCTGGCCAGATTCCGGATACAAGCAGGGCAACCCTGCCGGAATCCGGCCCGAACCCGGTCATAATTTCTACACGGGTTCATCCCTTGAAAAATATTTAGGTGAGCCCATAAGGAGCGATATTTAACTCCTTGATGTACTCAAAATTTCGCTCCAATGGTGTCAATTTTCTGACTCCATCCGTTGGAGTCACGCAACTCCCTCCCAGTTGAACAGACACGATCGCTCCAAAGGTGTCGGCATTCGCCCCCTTTGGAGCGACCAGTCGCCTCATTTGGAGTGACCAGCCACTCCAAGTTCGAGAGTTGCTATTCGCTCCAACGAAACGTCACGCTCCACTCTAAAGGGAGAAGCTCACTTCTAGCTTCAAGTTGGAGCGAAAATTAACACCATTGGAGCGGCATCTCACTCCAAGAAATTTAGAGAGTACAGTGGATAATGCAACCTACAGTTGATAATCATTCATTTAAAATACTAATATATGTGAAATAATTAATTCAATTTATTGAATAGTTGAGACGGTATACGCGTTAATAAATTAAAATAAAAATCAACTATTTTTCTTTTATTTGTGTTCCTAATGAATGATTATCCACTATACGTTGCATTATCCACTGTAGGTACGTTTCCCCTAGTTAAATTTTCAGTTAAAAAATTTTTTACCAGAAAAACGAATTTTCAACAAGATAGTAAAATTTTGCACTAAAGAAATGAATTTTTAACTAAAAGTATGAATCTTCAGCTACTATCAACTACTATCTTTACTAACTTGTGAACCTTGCTACCAAGTTACTGAATTGTCTAACATATTTTTAAATCTTCGAGCCCAAAATAAAAATGTTCTATACATAGCAGTTGAACTTTCAACCCGAAAATGTGAATTTTCAACGAAAACATTAATTTTCAACCGAAACATATTACTTTTTAACCAAACAGTTACATTTTTAACCAAAATAGATCAAATTTATACAAAAAGAGAAGAATTTTCAAACCAAAAAGGCGAATATTCCACAAAATAGCAGAATTTTGAACCAAAGAGAAATTGTTCAGTCAAGAAGGAAAAAAATTTCAATCAAATTGTAGAACTTTCAAGCCAAAAAGACTGAATGAACTTTCAACCAAAAATAGTTGGATTTTTTTATTGGGTTCTAATAATTCGGTTCGTATCTAAATAAAACCCGAAAAAAGGGAACGTCTGTAAAGCCTGCGACGAATAAATAGCAATATCGATAATTTATAGACTAAAGAATGATAGTAATAGAATACACAAAGTGTGTCGGACTTCGCAACATTTCAGGCACTAAAGATATTATAAAATTGTACTAAATTGTACTAAAATTGTAACTAAATACCTATTATTATTAACCTGTTTAATTTTTTTAAACTAATTTCATTGAGCTTCTACGCTTATCCAATTAACAGAATTTATATTTTATATGTAATTTTGTTCCCTAAGTTTATAAAATCTTAGCAAGATTTGGGAGGGAGGGAGGGGACAGCAAATCTCACGGTATGTTACATGGGGGGAGAGGGTGGTGAAAATTACAGAAAAACACCTTACGTGAATTGTGGATCACCCCTTATTTATTTGTTCATTCATTTATTATTATTTCATGAATTTATGATTATTTGTGGATCTCAGGACAGTATAAGGGTACTTGGGTTAGCGTTTACAGATGATAAGTTTATTATGACAGAGTCAATTAAAGATTTGCAAAAAATGTTGAGCAAACTGAATATAAGCATGAAGAACATGAGCCTCAAAATTGAGGTAAATGAAACAAAAATTATGGTGTTTTGAAGGAAAGGCTGAGAATATATGTAATTTAATACACATAATTTAAATATATTCCGAAATATGGTCTCATATTCTCAAATATTCCCTTATATTTCTATATATTCCCTCATATTCTTTGTATTGCCAAATATTCCGATATATTTTGCATATTCCTGAATATTCTTTAGAGAATATATTCCTGGTACTCGAAAAATCAGGGTGGTCGAACCCTCAGACCCAAATAAGGTCACCTTTCAAAAGTCCTTTCCAAATGGATTGGGAATTTTGCGCATTATAGAACATTCTACGAATATTCAGATGACGTATTTACACTGTATAGCTTGCGTAGTTTTTGCGTTTATACGTAGTACTATTATTTAAAATTACAAACACAGCCTTTATTCAATAACTAATGTAAAATAAACTTTAAATAAATGAACAATTATTTAAAAATCGATTGTCCTGCTTCAACGTATACAACATAGCAAATAAGCAAGTTTGGATCAGTAATGGGATATTGCATGAAAAAGAGAATTTGAAATTGAACGGTTTACGAAATCAATGTCCTTCCCCGTAGCCCAGTAGCGTACAGTCGCGATGCATGAAGTCGAAAAAGGGTCCCAGAATGGCGCTCGCGTTTCACGAGATTGAGATCGCGTGACTTCTTCCTAATCAAGAGGCGTTAGACAGCATTGGATTTTGCGATTAAAATCGTTCTCTTTGCCGGCTAGATACCGGACGACGGCACGGACTCCCGCCCCTCCCCTCCTTTACACCCCATAACCATGCAACCGATCTCGTACTGGCGCTACGAGAAACGCACAAACATTGGGCGTGGTGGGGGTGCAACTGCGAATTTCTCGAACAAGATATCACTCACCTGGTTGGTACATTGGTCGTCAGTCGCTATCGGTAAGCCGCCGGACTCTCTCATTGCACAAGACCACTACACGTACACTTAAATCACTACCATCGTAGACACTGATCTTGCTTTCGATGTATCCTTTCACCCTTTTGCTTTCTGCTCTCACAAATAAAATAATTGCTGATAAGGTAATATGCAACAAAGGCGACGAACTCCACTCACATGACACACACAGGTCGATAGGGTATTCGGTGCGAACGCCTTCAATTCGTCAGGACATTGCGTATGCGGTGTAGAGGGCCGGGTACGTGATATCCTGATGGAACTCGCGGTGCACAAGGGGGTGGAAGCGAGAAAGCGCGGATACGCGACACAGTACTCGCGGGGGGGAGCAAACAGTGCACTGCTGGTTCGCTAGGCTACTCCTTCGACCCGAGTCGCGGTCTCAGAATCAGCGCATGCGTCACCGTATAGAGTAGCGATGCGCCGCCGCTATCAAGTCCTTACCCACCCTCTTAATTTTCGCGACCGTATTTCATCCCCTAAATCGGTACCCCGCTTCCCTCGATATCTTGACGTAACACACGGGGATACGATGGAAGAACGGGAGCTGCTGATGCTGCTACTGCTGGATGATTTCCGCAAATACGCGGAAGTCGCTGTGAGCACAGTAAAAACCGAGGTAAAAACAAGGTCCGATTTTAAGTCCAAGAATGGTCTTGATTCAAGATGTAAACGAAAGTAGACCATGTCCGCTTAAGTTCAGCGTACGATAATAGTCTAGAAAGAAGACGATTATAGGGCTGAAATTCAGCCGTTAAAAAGACTGAATACGAACTGCAAGTCAGAGAATGGGCTGAAATTAGGACCTAATCTGAATTTAAAAATCAGCTTTCAAGATTACTTGAATTAAGTATCGAATCAAACTAAAATTCAGGACAAGGGTAGGTTGGAACAAAACAAAAAAAGTTCGTTTATTAATACGAAAACATGAAAACAATTTGTTTAACATAAATATACATTAGTAAAAATTGTTTAAATATAAATTCGAATTTATATTCAAACAATTTGTACTAAAGTATATTTATTTTGAACAAACTAATTGTTTTTATAGTTCCGTATTAATGAACAAACTTTTTTGTCTTGTTCTTGTGTTTTTTCTTTCAATTGAATATAAATAAAAATGTTTTCTCTTCGAATGAATTTACAAAATGTATTTCGGAAATTTTCTAAATATTTAACATTTTTTGATGTGACCGCACTTTGATCTTTATGATATATATATATAACATTTAATATTATACAATTTTTCTATAAATATAAACTTATATTAGTAAGTCTTTTTGTGTCATGCCGGTAATTCATATTATAAATAATCGTTTGGAATGAATATAAATATTATAAAATTAATAAATGTTAATCGAGAAATAAGTTTTTTACGGAACAAAGCAGACGAAACGAAAGTAAATACTTGTTTAGCCTTGGTAGCGTAATCGTCATTAAAAAACCAATACGAGGCGAATAATGCCTCAATGGCATTACCGAAAAACATGGCTTTCCGATCAACGTAAACTGTAAATTTTAAATTAGCCAAATCGTTGCTTCCGATGGCAATTAGACGCGGTGGTTCGTCAGCTTTAGGTTCCGTTGCTGAGACTGATGTGCCATCCTGGAAATATACAATTTTTAATTGGTATTTAGAAAACAAATATTCTCTATAAAGAAATATAAGCATATTAGTTTCCAATAGTGCAGTACGTAGGTAACATTGAGCATGCATAAATAGTGGAACGCAGTTTCTCTTCGGATTCATGTTCAGGGGGTCCTATATGATAAAAAAATGCAGGGTGCCAGCTTCTGATAGTATGCGTTTACGCGGGGGTGGAGGTAAGGGGTGAGCGAACGGAACGGCGGTATCTCTTACGAATTAATCAGTTAATTTACAACTTTCTACTTAAATTAAATGTATTTTTCTTTATTTAAGTTTAATTAAACATATTTTAACCAATCTTAGCGAAAAACTCCGTAAAAAACTCATATCATCCCTTTACAATAACCCTGAAGTATTAATTATGCCCACAGCGGGACGTGCGTAAAATGTGCATTTTGTGAAGATTTGGACACACGATTAGAATTTCAAAAGCGCAGCAGTGGAAAATGGGAAAGAAACAGATATTTCTTGAAATATTAGATGTATAAATATTAGTAGATATACAGGGGGAGTTCTGGATCAATTAGTATTAGTGAGTATCTGTGTGTGTCCGTGTGTATCCGTGCGAGGCTGGCATGGACACCGTGCTGCTTAGCTTCTACAACATTCTCGAGGGATCCTGGAGCTTCTGGAAAATTCTCGAAATTCATGATGACGTCACAGAATATTTCGCAATTGTCAGAGCCGAATTGATGTAAACAGGTTCAAGAATGATCTATTGCTTCCTTATAGATGAAACAGTCACATTTAAGGCGCAAATATGCAAGTGCGTATGTATGTGAAATTTGATGTGACATCCTGTTTTCGTCCATATGAATTTGATTTATTCTCACGGATCAGGTTGCATCCGGTAGCTACTTCAGTTTTTGAGAATTGTACGAACGGAATTCATGAATGTAAAACGCATTTTGAATTTTACGTGAAATAGCTTCAAGGTTACATTTTTTTTTATTTGCCCTTGAAGTTACATCGCAAAAACGTTTTCTGCTTAGGTTTTAACCTTCATAATAATAATAATAATAATTCTCAGCTATATGAGGCGCGAGCTGCAAACAAATTTCCAGTGTATTACCAGATTCACCGTGCTAAGCTTCTCGAACATTCTCGAAGCTTATGATGACGTCACAGAATATCACACAATTGTACGAGCTGAATTCATGTCAAGACACGTTCAAGGTTATTACGAGAAAAAAACAAGGTCGATTTATTGCTTTCTGGAAAGAATTTCTTTTGTAAACAACTTCCAAGGTTATTGTACTGATACATTAGATTTTGCGTTGCAAAAATATATATTCCGAACGTGTCAATTATAATGTAGAACGTTCTGACCGAGAAGCTTCCAACCTGTAGTGGTTCATGTCCGTGATAAGCTTCTAGAACATTCTCGAAGCTCATGATGACGTCACAGAATATTGCGCAATTGTACGAGCCGAATTCATGTCAAGACACGTTCAAGGTTATTACGAGAAAAACAAGGATGATTTATTGCTTTCTGGAAAGAATTTTTGTCGTCAACAACTTCCAAGGTTATAGTATTGAAACATTAGATTTCGCGTTGCAAAATATATATTCCAAACGTGTCGATTATAATGTAGAACGTTCTGGCAATACGTGCAAGGTTATAACGAGAAAAAAGGATGATTTATTGCTTCCTTACAGATAAAAAATTCTAGAATATTCTTGATGGTATCGTCAAAATATACTACGCAATTTCCGGAAATAATTTCTTTCGTCAGCAGCTTCAAGGGTATTGTACTGACGCATCACATTTTGCGATGCAAAAATTAAATCACGAACGTGTCGATTACAGTGTAGAACGTTCTAGAACCTTGTTGCATCACATGATGCTGGGTTCTGAACCAAAAAGTAAGACGGAGTCTGGATGCGCATTATAATACGGACTATGGATCTTACTTTTGAGCCAAGGTTATTTCTTATTCCAATTAAACAAAGATGATCATTCATTTAATATACAAATGATGCAGGTGTATAGGTGAAATTTGACATGGAGGGCTATCTATCTGCTATCTATCTGCGGAAAAACACTTTAAGGGGGTGAAACAACCCCTCAAAGATAGGGTTCGCAAGTGTCGATTGTATAGTTTTGTGTATAAAAACAAAATTGATTTCGACCAAACCTACTGGAAAAGTTTCCTAGTGATGAGAGATGAATAACGTAATTTTCTCAACAACAAAAAAAACTTAAGGGGGTGAACCACCCCTAAATATTTTTAAAGTTGTGCTGAAAATGGCTAAATTCACAGGAAAAAAGTTGAAAAAAATATATTATGCACTTGAGACCAAAATAAAGTTGACGTGTTTCGCCAAAAAATTTTTTTTCAAATAAATGGGGGTAGCTACCCCTAAAAACTTTTTACTTTGTGTCTATGATAATAAATATTTTCCATACACAAAAAAATTGGGAAATTAATTTTATAACGAAGAAAGTAAAATAGAGTCTATCCAACATGAATAAAAAAATTATGCAGGGGTGAACCACCCCTACATATTTTCAAAGTTGAGCTGGAAATTGCTAAATCCACAGGAGAAAATTTGAAAAAAATATATTTTGCACTTGAGATGAAAATAAAGTTGACGTGTTTCGCAGAAAAAACGTTGTAAAAAATTAATGGGGGTAGCTACCCCTAGAAACTTTTTATTTTGTGTCTATGATAATATATACTTTTCATACACACAAAAAATTGGGAAATTATTTTTATAACGAAGGAAGTGAAAAAGAGCCCATCCAACATGAATAAAAATATTACGCGGGGGTAAACCACCCCTACGTATTTTTAAAAATGTGCTGAAAATTGCTAAATTCATAGGAGAAAATGAAAAAATACATATATTTTGCACTTGGGACAAAAATAAAGTTGACGTGTTTCGCAGAAAAAACTTTGTGAAAAAATTAATGGGGGTAGCTACCCCTAGACACTTTTTATTTTATGTCTATGATAATATATACTTTTCATACACACAGAAAATTGGGAAATTATTTTTATAACGAAGGAAGTGAAATAGAGCCCATCCAACATGAATAAAAAAATTACGCGGGGGTAAAC
>CAKNXH010053274.1:34692-78285 GCA_932178445.1 Andricus quercusramuli | reverse complement strand
TGGTGGAAGTTGCATGCATAGTCATAAGAATAATGAAGAATGTGATTTTTACCCCCTCCCCCTATTTTTCCAATATGGTGACCATCTCTTTTAATGACATCGATGGCCACGCTGAAATCCAGTCATTGTACAGCATCGTGTTGAACAGTACACATCGGGGCATCATTCAAGCAGTTATTATAATTACATACTGCTCTTTCACTTAGAGTTGTGAATTCTTTTAAAATTCGTTTTTTTAAATTTTCAATAACGCAATAGACCAATTAATTCAAAAGAAAAACTTTTCGATCGGGTTCTCTAAATGTTTACGCTTCAAGTGCATATAACATTTTTCAACATTTTCAGAAAATAAAGGTGCTTGATTAATGATCCGATTAGCAAATACACGTAGACGGTGAGAGAGATAGAGATCAGAGTGCCACCTATAAACAGTGAATAAGCCTAGGCAGGCCAAGTAACCAAAGTGTAAGAACATATGCACATTTCTGAATTAAAATACCCTTTTTGGTCATTAAAGACGAAGAATGCGAATTTAAATGACCAAGGGCTTGATGACTAGCGATATATTACTGACGAATTATTGCTATATATGTATATAATTGTGTACGATTTTTCGACGCATGTCAGGTGTAAATCAAGGTATGTGACTACATTATATTAACAATTGCCGATGGTGTTTATTTTAGAAATTTATTGAAACTTTGCAATAACCCCTATTCCGGGGCGATGATTTTTACATGTTTTATATATGTTTCTATATTAAGTACATTTTTATGAATTTGCGAATTCATGCATTCAGTCAATGATCCGATTCCGAAAGGGTAGACAGCAGCAATAGGATACTTATCCTGTATTAAGAACAGCTATTAGTCAACATGAGGGGCAAACATCTCGTTCTATGCAACCCTTAAAGATTAAATCCACGTTATAAATGAATTTCAGCCTTTTATGCAACGGGTCTGATTGTTTTTAATTGCGCGCGCATTGTCTGGACACTCGTTTCTTACAGTTAACACAGCAACAGGATAAAAAAAATCAATATTTGGCGTTGTTAATTGGAACAAAAACAGTAAGTGAAATGCTGCATAACAAATCACAGGATAAGGATCAGGTTCCCGAAACATCGAAATCGCAACAATCGATCTTAGGGTTCACCCCTAACATTCCGGCTCCATCAAGTCAAACTACTCCTATCATGGACGTGAGCGTTGCAATGGCCACGGCCCTTGAGGGCATGACATTGCAACAAAGTACCTACCATATCCCTACGTTCGACGGTAAATCGCCCGCGCTAAAAGAATTTCTGCAAGACATTGCAAGCAGAACATTGCAAAAGATACTGCGCGTGAAAGTGTACGCGACAAAGAGTTTAAAAATCTACAAGAACTAGTTAAACATTTAAAAAAACGTTTTGCACCGACAACGAAATACCAGTGGTATTTCCATGCTATTGTAAATCTGCGGATGAAACAGACAGAAAGTGTAAGTGATTATTATGATCGAACACTGGGACTTCTTAGTGGTGCAAAACACTCTTTAGAAGAGAAATATGCCGGCGAAAGAATGATACTACCCTGATGATGAAGCCAGTCACGGACTGTGCTTTAGATGCATTTATCCGTGGACTACCGGATGAGATGTCCACGTTCGTCGATACAAGGAGTCCGAAAAATCTTGACGACGCTTTTGAATACGCTCTCCATGTGGAGGAACGACAAAAATATGCCGAAAAAGCTACGGTGGCCTCGGCCTCGGCCTATCATGTGACACGACAGGATAGAACTCGCGAAAGGGTTAGATCGCCAAGCCGGTATTCAAAATAATTGGAAGATACAAATAAGCCTAAAACGGCAGATAAAGTAACTGTAGAAACACAGTCGCCTAGAATGCAGTATCCACCTACATCCTACTCGGCTCTTCCAAATCAGCCGAATTTATATCCTTCACATTATCCACCTCAGTTTCAGTATCCCACCATGTATCCATTCAATTTCGGGTATCCTTTTCCGATGCAGTATCCTACTGCAATGTCTGTACCATCTAATATTCCTTGGCCTCAGCCCCATTCACAATCCGGGCCGAGACCGATGTAACCAAATCCGGTATATTTAAACTATTCGAAGGGTCGCTCGAAGGACTTATCGACGAGCCCAATACTGATAGAGCGTCCGAAAACAGTAAAATTATTTGAGAACCCAAACGAGTCCTCAGAACAGGAGTCGAAAAGGAGGACTCCCCCGTTGTTAAATTTACGTCATTCAAGTTTCGCGGTGGCAAGGCCTTATTATTGGTCGATCCAGGTTCGGATGTAAACCTAATCAAACTAAAGGCATTAAAAGACCATTTAATAGTTAGCGATGACGTGATCCGAATTTCAGGTATATCCAAAGACTTAGTTGAAACACTCGGGACAATATTAATTGAATTACTTGATGACTCGGCAGAATTTCATGTGGTACCTAACGATTTTTCCATCTCTGCTGAGGGAATAATAGGTCGTCCTTATATTCGCCAAGCACAAGCACAGTTGTCATTCAGACATAACACCCTCGTAGTCCTCTCAAGACCCATTAATCCGATACCTTTCATTGATAATGAATCATGTTTGGCTCGTAAAGAACTGCGAAAAGAAATTAGACAGTTTTCTCGAGTTTTAAAATTAAAAGCACGTGCAACGCAACTGGTGCCTATCGATGTAGCAAATCAAGATTTATCTGAAGGATATCTCCCCTGGGTAAAAACACCAGAAGGAATATATACAGGGGAAGGGATAGTGAAGAACCATGACGGTATATGCTTCTCGTATGCCTACAACACCACGGAGAAGGATGTGGACATTGACATTCACCCACAGGAGATTGTCCCCTTTGACTACTGCGAATTTCCAGGAGCAAGCTCCGAGGAATCGGGTCCCGAAGACTATTTGTGGAGCGGAGAGACGAACAATCCTGTGGATAGAATAGAAAGGGTCAAAAGTAGCCTGCATGTAACACGCCTAAATGAAGTTGAAAAGAGCATAGTTTTTAATTGGGCTAGAGATTTCTCTGACATATTCCATCTTAACGAGGAAATACTTACCGTAAGTAACAAAGTTCAACATAGGATTCCGACAACTGACGATATCGTTATCTCAAAGAAGCAATATCGTCACGCGCCTGAAGCACAAGAGCAAATGGCTATAAAAATTAATAAGCAACTTAAAGCAGGAATATTAGTTCCATCAAAATCTTCGTATAGTTCACCTGTCATGATTATTCCGAAAAAGCTAGACGCATCCGGAGAACGAAAGTATCGTGTGGCGATAGACTATAGGGCATCAAATGCAAAAGTAGTGGGCGATGCTTATCCATTGCCTAATATTACAGACATATTAGATAAACTAGGCAAAGCTCAATACTTCTCGATCTTTGACTTTGCTAGCGGCTATCATCAGGTCGAAACTCATCCTGATTATAGAGCCAAAACAGCGTTTTCTACCCCAAGGGGTCATTTTGAGTATAAAAAAATGCCTATGGGTATTAAAAACGCCCCAGCTACCTTCCAACGGCTGATGGACTCGGTCCTCAAAGGAATGCTAGGAACTGAGGCGTTCATTTACCTCGATGACATTGTTATATACTCAGAAACGCTGGAAGAGCATGATAAGAAGGCTCGAAGACTTTTCAACCGATTACGGGAAGCCAACTTAAAATTACAACCTGATAAGTGTGATTTTCTATACCCTGAATTAGCTTATTTGAGGCACATCATCGGATGCGATGGGGTGAAACCAAATCCGACTAAAATTTCGGCAATTAAGGAATTTCTGCGACCTAAAACTGTACGCAACGTACTTCAGTTCTTGGGATTGTCCGGGTATTACCGAAGATTTATAGAGAATTACGCGAAGTTAGCAAAACCTTTAGCAGATTTACTGAAAGAGGAGTCAAAATTTGTCTGGGGAACCCCTCAAGAAGAAAGCTTTAATAAATTACGTGACGCACTATGTCATGAACCCAGATTAAAATATCCAGATTTTTCCAAAACTTTTACATTAACCACAGATGCATCCGAGTATGCAATAGGAGCGGTTCTTACCAAAAAAATAGATAAAATGGATATGCCGATCGCCTACTACTCTAAAATAATGAACAGTATAGAAATACGTTATGAACCGACAGAAAAAGAATGTCTCGCAGTAGTCTATGCTATCGATAACTTTCGACCATATCTCTATGGTAGGGAACTTATTCTGGCCTGCGACCATGAGCCGGTTCACTGGATTACCTATGCAGATAATCCAGGGCCCCGTCTCATCCGTTGGAGATACAGACTAAAGGACTGCCAGTTTAAATTTGAATACAAGAAGGGGAAATTGAACCACCGTGTCGAAGCCCTTTCCGGGAACCCCATAGGCTATTACGAGGAGGACATTAACGAGAGCCGGGATGACGCTGATTCTTCTGGACCGTCTACTGTCACCACCACTACTCACAAGAAATCAGTTTTCGAATCCCCTTCGGTGTTGTCTATACACCGCGTATTACCACTTAAATCGAATCCAAATGAGGCGAGCGGTTCAAAGGAAGATAAACCACAAACACGATCTCAAATCTCACCGTTGTTACAACCATCAACTAGTTCAGGTCTAAAAACCAAATCCACGGTTAAAAAAAAAAGTCTTCTATCACAGGTGCCACCTTGCCTAAAAACAAGGGCAAACCTACAGTAGGGAAAAGAGTCATCAAACCATTAGTAACATTGCCGGCCTCACAAGAACAATCTGTGACTCAAACCGTAAGGGGACGAAGAAAGAGACTACCGGGAATTTCCGTTGATGATTCGGACAAGACATATCAACCCCCTGCCCATTATAAAGAGCCTGCTTTGGACAGAAGTTCGATAGCAACTAGACTGAAACAAAGGTCACGCAAGGGAAATGAGCCTAAACCACCTGCCTAAATCCAGGAAAATCCGTCTTCTGAGGATGCTTCATCCGAAGATAGCGAAGACTCCAACGCGCCCGTCTTCAGAAAAGACCACAGCGTGCTTCCAAGTCTAAAACCAACTCTTGTAATTCCATCGAAATAAATAACAGTAAAGAAAGCTCCACCTCATTTACCAAACCCATGGTTCCCTGCTTAAAACGTTCAACCAACTGAAGTATATGTAGACGGGGCCTGCGTTCACAATCAGAAAGGAGAGCCCAAGGGCGGCATAGGGGTATGGTTTGGCCCTAATTATCTATGGAATATTTCTAAACCTGCTCAAGGGCGGCAAACGAATAACTCTGCCGAGAAGAAGCTGCAGCCAGAAAGGCTACTGAAAATGGAGTCACTAAATTATCAATATTCTTAGATTCTAAATTTCTCATTGATAGTTGCACTAAGTGGATACCCGCTTGGGAAGCCAATGGGTGGAAGACCGCCGATGGGAAACCAGTAGTTAATAGAATAGAATTTGAAGAACTAAAAGAAGCCTTAGTTCCTTTGGATGTAACCTGGAATCATGTTCCCGAGCATCAGGGAATTGAAGGCAATGAAGAAGCAGACCAACTTGCTAGGGATGGAATTACGGAAAATAGATTAGCTACTCCAGCTTTACTAGA
Organism: Andricus quercusramuli; assembly: GCA_932178445.1. Classification (NCBI taxonomy): domain Eukaryota; kingdom Metazoa; phylum Arthropoda; class Insecta; order Hymenoptera; family Cynipidae; genus Andricus; species Andricus quercusramuli. The sequence goes on along the minus strand of CAKNXH010053274.1, from coordinate 72,698 downwards.
AGCTGGAACTTTTCACAAGGATATTCCTGATGAACCTTCAAGAAGATCCGAAGTCATAGTGACCTCAGTCCAAACTGCACCAGTAGCGAAGACAGTGACAGTTCATCAGCAGAGATGGTGAGGATTCCCGACATGAAAGGAGAAATTCAGAAATCTGTAGCACAGTTCGATAAAACGCTTACAGAACATCAATCTTATTTCTGGGATAATGAAGGGTTAGATCAATCATATCCAGATGGATCTATTCAAGTAAATGTTACTGCGGTTTCGGAGGGAGAAGACGACCAGGAGCTTCTACTCCATCTAAAGAACATGGATCCTTGCGTAGAGACCGATGACCCTTTACCAGACCGAGTGAATAAATTTTTAGAGTCCTTTCAAAAGCATTTAAATCAAAAAGATGAAAAGGAATCAGAAACCAAACAACCTAAAGATTCACCTACGGGGATAAATCGGCGACGAAGTATTGTACGTTTTAAGGGAACACCGGAGGTACTGGCCTCGCAAATATTAGGTCAGCAAACTTCACGAAGATCGCTGTTTCAAACTCCAACAGTAGTACCTATGCCTTTCGCACGATCAACTCCCGCTTTAAAAGGAAATCAAAAAACCTCCTTGTCGGTCGATGGAGAGGGGGACCATACAATAGGCCCAATTCCCGATCGCCTGACACCGGGACCTTCTCAACTGTCATCCGTTTCTTGCGAAGATCAGAGGGATCCAGAAGCGTCACTGGTCCGATCACCCATTAACATGGAGATACCGTATTTGGACCCGGACTCTTCTCCTTCAGCAGAAGAAGTAAACGAAATCGCAACAAGAACAAAATTATCAAAAATACAAGATCCAACAATAGTCCCGTCCATCCGACATGAGTGTACCGAACCGATAACATGCCGCCGCGATCATTAGGCACAGATCGTGTGAATCCTCAAGATTTATGTTCAAAACAACCCAAGAAGGGTCAAATTTTAGTTACCCCTTCAGGGAAGTACAACGTTTATTCAATAGTTATTAAGGAGAACCATTTTGACGATGTTGATTGGGATGAAGTTGAACGAGGATTGAGGAATTTAAAGAGAACACTAGAATGCAACCAGCACGGAACTTGTCGGATTGCTAATTCAGGAGACCTATTAGGTAGGATGCCTCAAAATGAGATTGCGGAGTTGTTGTCGGACATATTCCAAAAGGGCCCTCCGGTTATAACTATATGACATGGAAAAGAAGAGGTTCCTCCCGTGGAGATTCATACGAAAATTATATCCGAAAACCACGATAGTTTGTTTGGGGGACACAAAGGGGTAACGAAAACGTACAATCGGATACGCGAAAAGTACACCTGGCCAAAATTACGTAACGATGTAACTGAATACATTAGAAACTGTAGGAGTTGTTTAGAAAACAAATTAGTGCGGGCGCGTACACGTGAACCTATGGTAATAACTGACACACCATTGGGAGTGTTTGATAAAGTCTCTCTAGACATTGTGGGAAAGCTGCACGGAGAAACCCAAACACCAATGGTTGGTGTTTACTGGAAAAAAAGTCGCGAATCACCACTGAACGCTGCGTACGCACGGATCATTAGTGTTTCGGGCAGTGGCCAATGGAACCTACGCAACAATAATCGAAACATGACTGAGTCGTTCGTGCGCGTCACTGGACATAGTCTACGCATTAATAGTTAGTGCGTGCGGACGGCGCACATTGCTGTCGAAAACAATAAAGAATCATTCGTGATACAATTATTCATTTAATTGAAATTAAGTTGAGTTACCTCTAAGTAATGCCTTTTTAAATGATGATAATAATTATAAATCTAGTTTGAAACAATCCTAAGCAATTAAATACTCGAGCGGAAAGGTATACTGATCTTAAAATAGTTCTTTGACACTTTAGACACTGATGAAAAAGCAGCGCATGCGCACTTTCGAGATGAGGTACTTTAGACACTGGCATAGGTAACTTTAAACACTGGTGTGGTATCTTCTTGAAATAAATTTAGATTTAACTTTAACAAATGTTTTAATGATTGAAGTTTTGTTTTTAGGGTTTCGTAGCCCCCTCCCCCCCCCGGGCAAAAGAGCATAAATGCCAACATTTTTTTTAAATAATTTTTTTTCACCAATTTTTTTTCAACATTTTTCAAAAAAAAATTTTCAAACATTATTTTGCAAAAAAATTTTTTCAGAACATTTTTTTCACCAAATTTTTTTTTCAACATTTTTTTCACAACATTTTTTTTCAAAAATTATTTTTCAGAGATTGAAATTTTTTTTTAATTTCATTACCCCACTCTATGCAATATAAAATTTGTATTTTTCGTCCCCACCTCCTAAAAAATTTTTCGGACTGGCATTTCAAAAAATAGCACATAACAAATAACTATTTTCTAATATTTATGTTTAATTATTCATATTTGTCATGCCTTTCAGCTACTTTTATTTTGTTCCGCTCTCAAAACTGAATTCTAACGGTAAGTAAGGTTAAAATATCTAGCTCTACACGATTTTTCAGATACCGCAACGCGCAACACTCAATAGTATGCGCGAAGCGGTTGTAGATATTTTTGACATGAAAGTCTCATGTGCGACGGCGCGATTCTTTCTTGTTTCGCACATTGGTGAGTACCGCGTACGCATTAACTCTTGATGCGTAGACTCATTCCAATGGCGCGCACGAACGACTGAGTCGTGTTTTGATTTTTATTGCGTAAGACATCACTGGCCACTGCGTGAACACTAATGAATCGTGCGTACGCAGCGTGCAGTGGTGTTAATACGTTTTTTTCACGACAAACACCAATGAGTCGTGTCAAACGCAAGAATGAATGGTGCTTGGGTTTCTCCGTGTGTCAACCACCCCTAACGGTAATTGGTGCATACTTACAATGCAAGACAATTTTTCCAAGTTATGTATTGCAGTGCCCATTCCATCTACGAACTCCACTATAGTAGCTCACGCCGTGGCACAACATCTGTTCGCTCAATACGGAGCTCCTCATTGTATCCTCACAGACAGAGGGGGATGCTTCATAAGCAAACCTATGCGCAAATTAGGGTCGATATTCGGGGTTAAACACTTAACCACCTCGGGATACCGGCCTCAGACTAACGGTTCGCTAGAGCGTAGTCATATTGTACTCACGGACTACATAAAACACTATGCAGAGGGTTTTCATGACTGGGATCGATTGTTGCCGTTCGCAATGTTCGCGTACAATACTTCTGTTCATGAATCAACGAACCTTACACCATTTGATTTAGTTCATGGAAGATTAGCACGAACCCCTAGTTCACTTCCATCACCAGATAAATTAGAAACATACGGGTCTTATCTTCGGGATCTGATCATTCGGCTGAATGAAATTCAAAAGATTGCCGCTAAAAACATAATTCAGAGTAAAGAAAATTCCAAGTTACAATACGATAAAAAGGCCCGGCCCCTGAATGCCGTTATCGGCGATAAGGTAATAGTGTTCAAAGACGTACGTAAAGATAAATTTGATAAACGAGCGGCCGACGATGGTACAAGATTCACCAAGCACGCTGACAAACTTATGGTCACATACGGTTGATAATGCTATTCTACAGGTCATAATGATTACATATGCGGGGAACGAGCGTCATTGTAAGGGTTTACAAGCCTTTGGTCATTTATTCATGCAGGCGGTATAATGAATGAATAACCACACGTTTAATTGTTCGGAACGAAATCTATCGGATAGCACATCATGTACGTCCATGTACCAATCTTGATTTCATTGTCGCTATGCTACATCCATTGGACGGACCACGGCACCATCGAAGAACATTTCAAGAACCTTCAATTCCAAAAGAGGACTGGAATATTCTACGAGCACTCAGGACCAGTGCGTCGGGTAGTCAGTCATTGGAGGATCAATACCTTTCTGCATGTAGCTGAACTTCTTGAGTTGCTCACAGAATGGTAGACAAGGCTTCGCATTTTGGCAAAATACTGCAGGCCGAAGCACGAAATTGACTGCAGCAACATCATCGTAGACCACCACATACAACCCAAACTGGATGTTGCAGAAGGACCTCGAAGAGACATCGAGCAAGAAACTGATGAACTATCGTACCATACCAGTAAAAATCTACCAGACCAATTACCTTCGGGCATGAGAAAACGAAGAACAAACCCAATGCTTGGATTCTTAGGAGGGAACGTTGGACACGTAGCAGGACTGCTAACGTACAATGATGGACAAGAAATGGATTCAAAAATCAATGAGCTTGACCATGCGCAGGCTGACCTATCCCATGTGATGAGTAAGCAAACACACATCATCCGATCACAATTACAAAATATACACGAGGTTGCTAGAGACTATGAAAAACAACAGGATCAGCTTCGTAACCAACTATTTCGAATCGTTCAAAAGGTCAACGAAGACCGACAGAAAATCCACGACATCAGTTTAACATCTGCATTCATCAGAGTACTGCAAGCTTTCGAAGCGAGGATAGATGAATACATTCGTTCTGCAAATCGCATTATGAATGTCATCCACGCCACAAGGAGGGGAGATTTTCATCCTTCCCTCTTGACGGCGGAACAATTTCAACCCATATTTCGAGACATTCAGGATCACGCACCTAAGGTAACTTTTCCAGTGCCCGGGACACGGGTGGATATAGAAAAATTAGCCAAGACTGCCACGGTAACCATAATTTGTAAAAACGGAACACTACAAGTTCTATTAGATATTTCACTATTAGAGCGCGCAGAATATACGATGTACGAAATGCACCCACTGCCTGTCCAACAATCTATTCTGGGAAACGGATCTGGACGAGCATACATAAAGTCAGAATTTGCACACATCGCAACGGAAGATACGCAGCGAACCTACATGTTAATGACCCGTGTCGAACAAGTCCAATGTAACCAACTGGAAGACTACATCCTTTGCCCAGGCGTGTTCCCTATTTACGAGGTTTCGCACTGTAAAACTTGTGAATCACAACTTCTACTGGAGCCAACAATGGCATCATTCAAGTCGTGCGATATCAAAATATCTTACGAAAGCCAACCTTATTGGAAGGCCTTGCCATCGTTAAGTGGTTGGACCTACTCCTTGCCCAACGAGCTAGCAGCAGATTTAAATTGTGTCGGCCAGTCCGTTCATCATCTTCGACTTCAGGGACTGGGTCTAATTCAAATTGCACCTGGATGTCACTTAAAAACAGCAAAAGTAACTCTACCAGGCTTGCAACCTATGAGGGAATCTGTGGTAGCAATTTATGAATCTCACATACACTTAAACTTATCTGAATTATCTACCAAATTACAAGAAGCCCAACAACTTAAATTTCCAACGAAGATGTCCAAGGAACCTGTGAAGGTATACCATAATGAGCAGCTATACAAGGAAGGCGAAAAAGCGCTAGAACAAGTAGAGCGACAATTGTATGATCTCAGTTTGCAAAGGCAGGATAAGACAACCCAGCATCTACTAATACAGGGATACATCGGCCGTACTAAATTGCTATTGCTCCTGACTAGTTGTTGTACCTGTTTCAATCGCAAGCCAAGGGACCAGGGAATCGATAAGGAAAAGATACAATTTTTCATACGTTTTGTGCGTCAGAACTATCGAAAATGTTGAATTCGGCCCGTCAATCTTCCACGCTCGGGCATTAGACGGTAATTGTAAGGGTTGTTTAAGGCTTATATTCTTGTTTTTTCCTTTGGTGTGACAAACATGTAAAACTCGGTAAAATTAATAAACTTAGGACTTTTGCAACTTTGTTTGGAACCACATAACACTGAATTTAAAGATATTTATCGACCCTAGCCCAATTTCAAGAATTTTCTAAGGCGTATGCCGAAGTACTTCTAGGAAGCAGAGATTAAAACGAATCCCACAAAAATAATAATAAACGTCTGAGAGCGATCTCAGGTGATTGTCTGAAATACCTCCGGGCGAATCATTGAATTAAATTCCACACTGCCTAATGTTCAGAGTCTTTGAAAAAGAAATAAAATCTAACTATTCGAAGGCAGGTTGGTTCGTAACAATTTATCAATTAATATGCTCGTTATTGGTTCTTATTACTAAAAAATTATTAAATTCGGACTTACGCAATTTCATGTTGGCGTCTATTGACCTACAACTTGCCGGAGTAACGATCTTCTATTAACCGGGATCAGACCCGGAAATTGAAGACCAAAACTCCCTAAGGCGAGAAGTAAGTAATGGGGCTCCATTATGGAATTGGGTGCGCTCATATCTTGCAGAATTTATCATAAAAATTTGACACACGGTAATCATGGCGGGCTTCTTTACCATGGAATGTCCTGGAAACTAGATCATCTGATGCCCTAGGTGTTTGAGGTATAAGGGGACCAACAAAGACAAAATTTAATTAGATCTTTGCAAAGTTTAATTTAGCATCTCCGCGAGTCCTGAACTCACGCTGATTTATAAAATCAAATTTAAAGACTAGGCAAATCAAGTTAGTTAATAGTTTGTCATTGCACACTGATGGATTAGAATGATGCGTAATTTAGAACGTACTTAAGAACAGAGCAAAATGTAATATCAAGAAGAAACTCCTGGATATTCAACGGGGGAAAACTTTCGCCAAGAGAAGATTTACAGGTCATCGCGTAACATAAATAATCAAGAAAGTCAAGCAAACTAACGTAGGCAACTCCTGTTCGAGCTCAAGTGAGCCGACCGCTTCGACGAATTTTTAATAAAATATTGGCAATCTTTGGCATTCGTTGAATTAAGATCTCAAGAAAAATTCATCTCTAGAGAGTTTTCAGCTGCAAATTACTTCCGCTTCCAGACCTTGCCTATTTTGAAAAGCATAATCACTTACACTGATGCAAATAATAACCTTATCCTACTTCCCAGGGTTTTCTTAAGGGTAATTTTCCAAAATAGGGTGGTAAGGGCTATTTTTAATGTCCTTACAACGCTCAATCCAGTCTGTGTTATTGGACTTGACTTGTTGAACAGGCTCCATTAAAAGCAATTTAAACAACCACTTTTGTGAACTCACAAATATTCATGAAAGATGTTTAATTTGCGACAGACATATTAAAGATAAAAACAAATTAAACTCTTCTTGGGACAAGTTAACTTTCAGGATGCCAAAGTAGAAATTGATATGGAAGAATATGCAGTTTAAAACTAAATTACTCGAATCAAATTAAATTAAATACATTTTCCGTTCGATCCCTGCCAACCATAAATTGACCAATGTTACAATGTGATAAAATTGATAATAATGAACTATTCTCAGCAGCATTTTTAGATCTGGCTAAAGCTTTCAATACTGTTAATCACAAAATTTTATAAAACAAATTAGATAACTATGAAGTCAGAGGAAAAATGTTAAATTCAATTAGAAGCTACCTAGCTAATAGATATCAATATGTTAGAATTAATAACACACAATACAGAATAATACAATAACAGAAAATACAGAAATTATTACAACTAAACCAATTATCGTTAAACATTGCTAAAATTGTCTATATAACTTTCGGGAGTTCTATAGATAGTGTATCCAATGATAAAGACGTCGAAATCAACATTAATGGTTATACTTTGAGAAGAGTTAATTCTTGTAAATATTTAGGAGTAATTATTAGCAGCTAACTCAAGTGGGAAAGTCATGTGGAATACATACTAAGCAAAACTAAATATTTAATCTTTGTTATCTCGAGACTATCTAAATTTATGCAAAATAATACATTTTTAACCACATACTATGCATTATTTCATAGCATCGCCACCTATGGAATAATCGCGTGGGGGTGTGGCTTACAATGGTGGAATCGATACTCTTCAGAATACCCAAAATAGGATAATAAAAAGAATCAAAAATGCAAATTCTGTTAAAGATAAAATTCCCCTTAATATACGACAACGCTTTTCCCTTGAGTCTCTCATGTATAACTATTATGAACTAAAATATGAATTTATGCAATCCGGAAGTTTGGCACGACATAAATCAATACCATTGTCTAAAGTTAATAAAACCAATAGCACTGAAAATAGTAGATTTCAGGTCACAAAATTATTTAATAAGTTAGATACAAATCTGAAAATTATGCCTTACAACAAACATGCGATTAAAAATAAAATAAAAGAATACATAAAAGATATTGTATAAGTACTATTAATAGCAATGAGAAAAATAATTCTTGTTAAATACGATTTCACGCAAAAGATTTAAACAGACATTGTTATTGATTTGTATGTTCAGTTTGAGTTTTTAGTTATAAGTCGCCAAACCTACGAACAGATACATCTCGTGTCTCTGTAGGGTGTTTGCATTGTAACGTAATGTAAATTTTGTTGGTAAATAAAATTCATATATATATATATATATATATATATTATATATTTATGAGAGTAATTATAGTAATAAACTAGATCAAGATGACCACTGTGATTTTAAATTAATTTTTCAAATGTTAAATAATGCAATTTTCATTTCAATGTGTTTGCTCTTTGTGGAAGGAGTGGGTGTCGGGAGATCGGAGATTCAATGTTCGATGCACTTGTGAAATAACTGAATTTATTCTGAGGAACTGTACTACACGGTTTAGGTTATACCGCTGAGTTACGCACGTAAAGTAATAAAGCACGCCCGCTCTGGTCGGAACACGAAGAGTAACTGTCAGAGGCAGTCAACGCAATGGGAACTAGACGGCCGCGTACTATTATGATTACATTTAGTTCCAGGACCAATTGTAGGCGCGCTGCTGTCGTCAGCGGGTAGACAGGGCAAAGCGTTTCCTTTCAAAAAGTGCGTCACGAAACATGACATAACCTCAGCGAGTTGTTTGTGCACGTTTGTTGACATTTGTGCAATTTTTGTTGTGAAAACGGTTTGTTGTGAAGTGAAGTGAAGAAAATGGATACTGTAAAAAAATATCAGTATCGGTGTGCCGTGCGAGGATGTGCAACGAAGAAGAATGGAGATGAGAAGATACCTCTTCACAGATTCCTCAAAAAACCCCCCGTCATTTTGATTAAGAAAGCTTTTACTCCCAAAGGAATGGCCAATTGTTTCCGAAACACGGTATCATTCCCACATTGAACTTGCCAAACAATGAGCAAATAGCAATTAATATCCACTTGCCGGAGTTGTCGCCAGCTGGATTTGCGGCACGTATAAATAATATAAATATTGTACAGTCGGCTATATATTCCCCATCAGTGGGTAAACTTTGTGTGGCTGAGGGTGAGAAGCCTGAGGAGAAACTGCATAGCTGTCGGAAAAGTTCTCTACATTTTTGGCAGGTGAGTAATCTTTTATTTTTCTGTCACAAAAATGAGTTATAAATTGTGGCGAGCGAACTATTCCTTAATTTTTAATATTTTACAAATAGAATTACTTAATGTAATATAACCCGGGGCAGGAACTTGACATCATTGTATTTGAAAATTAATCTGTTTCGTTGGAAATCAATTTCTTCAACTGCAAATTCAACTGTTTCATTTTCCGTTGAAAATTCATCTTTCCTAGTTCGAAATTCAAAACTTCGAACGAAAATTGATCTTTTTTAATACAAAATTTAACTACATTGTAGAAAATCTACGTTTTTTGTTGAAGAATTTATTTTTTAAATAGAAAATTATCTTCTTCTTTCAAACTTACTGTTATTGTCTACAAATTCTTCTTGTCGGTTGAAAATTGAAGTATTCCAGCAAAATATTCATAATTTCAGTTGAAAATTCATCTTGTAGGTTGGAAATAAAATCACTTGCTGTTTTGTTAAAAATTATTTTAACATTTGGTATTATTAAACTTGACATCATTGTATTTGAAAATTAATCTGCTTCGTTGGAAATCAATTTCTTCAACTGCAAATTCAACTGAAAATAAATCTTTCCTCGTTCGAAATTCAACAGTTTGAATGAAAATTGATAAATTCGTGAACAGAAAAATTATTTTCAAGCTCAACTTCATACCTATTGTATAATTAAATTACATTTGCAGGAGGACTTGAATATTGACCCGGAATTGAAGGAGAACTCCAATATAAATGCAGAAATGCAGAAAGATTTGAACGCGTAGGCGATCCACCGATGCTTGGGAACCTTACTGTATCTGTGATGACTAGCACGCCAAAAAGGATGGTCAAGACTCGACCGAGCACTCGTTTCATATTAAAAAATGTTGAATCTGCGGACTTCACACCACAGAAGAGAAAATTTTTCGATGGGATTCATTCGGAAAGGAAAGAAAAAGAGGTTTTGAAGAAAAAGTTGAAGAGGTATTGCGTCGTTAATGGATGCTTTCATGTTGTAAATTTTGGAACGAAATATTCTAAGTATAATTCAGGGTGTCTAGCGACCTTGAAAACCTTGAAAACCTGGAATTCTCCTTGAATTTTTGTTGAACCTTGAAAACCTGGAAATCTCCTTGAATTTTTCACGAGAACCTTGAATTAATTTTTTTTTATTGAAATGCGAAAAGTAATTTAAATCTTTCAGTCTATTATAAAAGAAACATCTCTTTCAGAAGAAACCTTGCTACTGAAAAGTTTTTTATTTATCTTTTACTCATTACACAATAAATAAAGATATTTCTAGGCATTTTTTATAGACTTTACCCATTACTCTATAGATTGCAAGGAACATACTTTAATATTTAGGGTGGCGACTTGACCGAAGAAGACCAGGAAATGAACGAGAATTAAATCAAAATACCGGGAATTTACTTCTGATCGTAGCAAAATTCAAGTTTTCATTATTTTAATAATTTTTGTCAATTTAGAAAAGTTGAAGGTTCATCATTTTAACTTGAAATTCTTTTCTGGTTGAATATGTAACTACTTTGTTAAAAATCAATTTATCTTTTTTTTTTTGTTGAAAATTCAACTATTTGGTTGAAAATTGATATTTTGCATTTAAAAATCAAACTATTTGTTTGAAAATGTATGTACTTTGTGGATAATTCGTCATTTTTGTAGAAAGTTTATCTTCATGGTTGAAAATTAATCCTTTTGGCATGAAATTCAACTATTCCAGTTGAAAATTCAACTATTTCGTTCAAAATTAATTAATTTTGTTGAAAAATTTATATTTTTTGTAAATCTATAAAATATTTATCATTTAGGTTGGAAATAAAATTATTTGGCTGAATGTTAAACTCTTTTGTTATTTTGTTTCATTATTCAGCTGAAAATTCATTTTTCTGGTTTAAAAATCAACTATTTCAGTTGAAAATTCATTATTTTAGTTGAAAACTCTTATCTTTGGGTTAAAATTAATTTTTTTAACTAAAAATTTTCCTATTCCATTTCCGGTTGAAAAATATTCTTTTTTTTTAGTTCAAAATTCAACTATTTGGTTAAAAATTCATGTATTTTGTTGAAAAATTGTGTTTTTCTGTAGAAAATCAGTCTTTTTATTTGAAAATTAATCCTGTTTAAAAATTCATCTCTGGTTGAAACTTCAAGTGTTCTGGTTAAGTATTCATCGTTTTTGGTTGAAAATTCATCTTTTTGGTCTAAAATTTAACTATTCCAGTTGAAGATTCATAATTTTATTTGAAAATTCATCACTCTGGTTAAAAGTTGAACTATTTTGTTGAAAATCCGTTTTTTTTTGGTTGAAAATTTATTTTTAAACTGAAAGTTAAATATTCCATTTTTTGTAATAAATGAATATTTTTGGGTGAGAAATTTAAGTATTTTTTTCTCTGTTCTCTGTTGTTGTGTTAAAGGGGGTTTAGAATGATCGTCATAAATTTAAAAAAATATTTGCGTTTATTTTGAAAGTATGAATATTAGAGTGGTCCAAAAAAAGCGACTGTTTAAATGTTCATGGGCGCGTGCAAATTCGTATAGCCCAGGAAAAATCAGAATATGCCTATTTTTTTATTTCGTTGTAGAGTCATTTTTCAGCTTGCTAAAATGTTTTAAAAAATTTTGTTAATGTAATGTAAAAGTGATGAAACTGTGAGTCCACTCGAAGGATTCACCTGCTTGGCAACTGGAGGCTTCTTCTCACTCCGTTTCAGTGTGGTAAGAGTCCTTAATGTGTTTGTCTACCTAGAGGCCTACGCCTTAAAAGTTTATTACTGAAAACTTCAAGTGCCATTGTCAGCAGCTTAGTCCGACTACATGACCCAACCCCTGAACACCCTAACTCTGAAAAACTGCTTTTGGTCGAAGAGAAGCAGCAATATTAATTTGTATAAGTGTGTCTCCTTCGCACTTATAGTCGAAAACGATATTACAAAATTAGAAAATATAATGCTTTGTAAAGTTAATTTGGAATAATAATTGTTATGATCAAAAATTCTGCACTTATTTTATCACTTTTAATGTTTAATCAATTTCTATTTGTTTAAACAGTTTTAATTTCCTTAAACAGTTTTTTTCTCGAGAACTTTGAAAAAATAAAATACATATAATTATTTTTCTGACTGTATAGTGTGTAGAAAGAATATATTATCCATTCTTTAATTGTTTAAACAAATATGTTTTGTTTAAACAACTATTTTTCCAAAAATATTTTTTAAATCTTATTTTCTGAATTAAACATAATGTTGAAATATTTCGAGGAGTAGTATGTCAGATCGATATTCATAAGACTTTAAAATACTATAATAAAACATAATCTAAATCCATTTCAAATGCAGTCTAATTATAAAGAAATATGAAGAAAGCAATGATAAATACACTTTTATAATTCAAATTTTATTATGACTTTGACGATTTATTTGATAATGCGCCAATGAAGATGTAAACCATCCATACTCAACTTGAAAAAAAAAACAATAACTTATTGTAAAAACAATAACATAAAGTTTTTAGCAGAATTTATTACTCTCGAAATCATTCAATATTATGTTTAATTCAAAAAATACGATTTAAAAAATGTTTTTGGTAAAGTAATTGTTTAAACAAATTGTATTTGTTTTAACAATTGAAAAATGATTAATATATTCTTCCTATACACTATACAGTCCGAAAAATAATTATATGTATTTTATTTAATTTAATGTTTTCAAAGTTATCGGAAAAAACTGCTTAAGCAAACCAAAATTGTTTAAACAAATAGAAATTTATTAAACATTGAAAGGAATGCATCAAAATTATATAATTATTTAACAAAAAGTAGCATAGGATACCAATTTGAGAAAAAACTGGACATCTCTGTGTCAATTTTTAGATTAATTTAAGAAGTTATGAGTTATTTATGACTTTATGGCGTGTTCGTGCCTTTACCCGGTTTGCCGAGTTCTGCCAGTCTGTTTAGGGACAATTCGTATTTCGAATTTCCAATAGAATAGGTTCGACTTAGCCGTTTATGACAGTCGCAATAAACGCTTCACCTGTATAGCCTACGGGTGAACCTATAGTTAAATTATCAGCTTTTACCCATTTTTCAAACCCCTTTGTTTAATATAAAGCTTTGACCATTTCAGTTGTTCTTTTTCAAATTTATTCTGAGGGGTTTAAAGTATACTCTGTAAAAATTTCACTTCAGACTAACTTCACCAAAACGTGCAAAGCGTTCACCAAATTCTGCAAATATTGAAATTTTGGTAGATTTCTCCTCGTTGTAGAATTGTTACATAATATTTCTGAAATATGAAAACTCGACAAAATGCATCTTGAAATCTCGGAGAACAAATAACTCCAACATTGAATAAATTGGTTCATAACTTCTTATGAAAAATTGAACTTGAAAAAAAAGTTGTATTTTTACATGTTAAACTCCATAAGAGGAACAATTGCTTTTAGCAGGCTGAAAAATGACTTTACAAAGAAACAAAAAAATAGGCATATTCTGATTTTTCTTAGGCTATACGAATTTCCACGCGCCCATGAACATTTAAACAGTCGCTTTTTTTGGACCACTCTAATGAATATGTTACTTTTAGTTGACCAGGAATGTTTAAAAACTTGACTGGGAAATGACCGGAAATTTGAAATCGTCCGCCGAATCGCCACCCTGATATTGTGAATAATTCTATAAGTTTTTAATTTCGTCTCCGCTAATATAGAATGTTACAAGTATACATTTTGTTGTGACATTCAACTTACAAATTATGAAAATTATTAGTTGAAAATTTCGATTTTAATTCAGTTCCAAAAGGTTTCAAAATGTTTTAAAGATTTTAGAATATTTAAAAGGATTTTTAACATTTTACAAAGATTTAAAGAATTACAAAGATTTGAAAACGTTCGCAGTCCACCAGATTTCTAAGACTTTAAAATATTTCGAAGATTTTAAATTATTTCAAAAGGTTTAAAAACATTTTAGAAGATTTGAAAAGATTTCACTATTAATTGACTGATTTCAACGAATAAAAAAGATTTCACAAACAAAGATGTAAGAAAAATTTCACAAATATTTGAAAAGATTAAAAAAATCTCATAACAAATTCACAAAGATTTCGAACATTTCGAAAGATTTTAAAACTTTCAAAAGATTTCAAATATTTTAAATGTTATAGTAAACTAGATTTTTCAGATTTCAAAATATTTTACACAGATTGAAAATATTGTTATGATTTTTAATGAATGCAAAAGATTTCAGAATGATTTCATAGAAATTTCATAAAGATATCAAAATAATACAAGAATTCCTAAGATTTCAAAACATTTCAAAGATTTTAAACGATTTCAAAGATTTCGATGACTTCAAACGAATACGAAAGATTTCACAAACAAAGATTAAAGAAAACTTTCACAAATATTTCAAAGATTTCATAAAAATTTCAAAAGATTTCAAAAAATTTCAAAGGTTTCAAGGATTTTAAAGTTTTCAAAGATTTCAAATATCTTACAAAAATTTGAAAAGATTCCAAAAGATTACACACAAATTTCAATATTTCACAACGATTTTATGTACTTCAAGAGATTTCAACGAATTCACAAAGATTTCAAGGTTTTTAAAAACGACTTATTATTGACCAATAAAAAATGAAATGACTCATTTTTTACATGGATAAGAAATGGTTATTTCATTATTTGATGGAAAAAAGGAGACCTGGAAAAACTTGACTTCTTGACCTGGAAAACCTGGAAAATACCTTGAATTTCGATCCTACGAATCGCTGGACACCCTGACAATTATTTAAACAGAATGTAATATATTTCAATATTTAAGGATGCAAAACCCATTGTGGCGTTAATGAATGCTTTCACGTTGTCAATTTTGAAACGAGATGTTCTAAGGAGAATTATTTAAACAGATTTTAGAATATTTCAACATTGAAGGATGCAAAACATATGTAATTCCCTACGCGTGAAGTACCTCGCTAATTTTAACATTGTACATACATCGGAATGTGCAATGAACATCGTATTCCGTATAAATTTCTTAATTGTACGCGTCTTTGTATGCACATCGTAGAACTTTTCAAGAATTATACTTTTAAGATTTATATGTTTTGACGTACTACATTTTACAATTATAGAATAATCTTTGCAATACATGAGTCTACATGTGTACGATATATCATTCTTCGTCGTTATATTGATATGTTTTTTAATTTAATTGCACACAATTTCCTGTTACTATGCGTAGATCTCGATGTCGATTGAAGATTCTGGAGGAGTACCAAAAATGCGACAAATTCCAAATGTTAACAGGGAAACTGAACACAGTCCAAAAAATATTTGTAGATATGATTTTAAAGAATTATTTGAAGGAACCGAAGTGTCGTTATACAACAGAAATGAAAATCATATGTTTGTCTATATACAAAAGGTCAGCGAAATAGTATTGGTATCTGAAAAGTATTGTAGGAACTCTACCATGCCCAACCACACTGAAAACTGCACTACGGAATATTCCAATGAACACTGGAGTGAACGAAAGCACTAAAAACCGCTTGAAGGAATTTGCCAATATGTGCGAGACAGAACAAGACAAAGTCATGTTTCTTTTGTGGGACGAGTTACTTCTGTCGACAGGACTTCATTATGATAAGAATGCAGATGAAATTGTTGGATTCGAAGATTTCGGGACACTCAGAAATGAAAAAGTGGCTGACCACGCCTTGATTTTTAGGCTTCGTAGCGCTGAAAGTGGAGATGTTTTACCCGTTGCCTTTAATTTCTGCGATAGCCAAACGAAGAGTGTCGAGTTACAGTCTTGTATCAAGGAAGTAGTGAAGGCCGTGAAAGATGCAGGCTTGAACGTGGTAGCCTCAATTTGCGATGAAGCGAGAACGAATGAGTCGGCAATAAAGACCATGATCGAGGACACAAAAAAAAATAAAGGAAGCAGAGTACGTAGAAAGATGTAAGTTTCTTTGGTTACTTTACTGTTGAGTCTGCAATCTTTGAAAGTCTCGCAAAATTGTTTTTAATGTTAAAAACGTCCAATACTTAACATTTGGAAATCAGTTTGCAGGTGTAATATTTCTTAAGCTTGATCTTTCAATTTCAGATGGTACTTTTATTGTTCACGACATGGAAATCATTCCGCTTTTCGATCCACCTTATCTTCTCAAATGCATCCGCAATAACTTGCTTGATAAAGATCTCGAATTTGATGTCAGGATTAGGAAAGAAGAAAAGGACAGAACTTTCGCCAACTGGGACCATCTTATACAAGCCTACGAGATAGATACTTTTGGCAGCGGAAGAATTCGAGCCATGAAACACTTGACTGATCAGCACGTGTATCCACACCTGATAAAAAAGATGAGCGTCAAGAATTGCTACCAGGCAATTAGCGGAACAGCAGTTTGTGCGGTGCAAGCTCTAGCGGGAGGGCCAGGTGAGATTGAAGTACACTGCTTAAGTAAAACAAATTTATTTAAAATCCACGAGGGAGCGTTCATATTTCAAAATTTCTAATAAAATAAGTGGAGTAAACTCGATAAATATTTAAAGAGATGCAGAAAGAATGTTAAACTTTAAAAGATTTTGAAAAATGTAGATTTTAAAAAATTTCAAACCCAAACTTGGAAATAATTTTGATAGGTTTCCAGAGAATAAACAGAAAAACTCAAAATTTCTGAGAAAATTTCTCATATAAAGACAAACAGGTTAACCTCTCATATAATTTCATTTTATTGAAGATTAGGAAATAATTGACTTGCAAAGTAATCAATTAAATCAATGATTTTGTAATCCCCAACAAAATACAATTACAGTAGAGGTTAATCTGTTCGTTTTGATTTCAGAAAGATTTCTTTTCAAGGTTCATTTTTATTTAGTCGATTTATTATTTGATTCTTCGACATCGAATCTGAAGCTAGTTTCTATTTCTTTGCGTTTCTAATAATGATCTATTCCTTTGCAGAATGGGAGACATCCATTGGCCTCAGACGAGTACCATTGGAGGGCAGACATACCGCAGAAGTTTTTGGATTTGTAAATAAACTGGGTGATGCCTACAATGGAAAAGTAGCGCACGATCCCAACAGCGAATTTCGAACACTTCTAACGGATAAAAGTTTCCATATGGCTTTTTTTAACGAAGCGACAGCCAGGCTGATGCGAATGTAGTTCGTGGATCGTCAAACTAGGCAACATTGCAGTCGCCAACCTCCGTCCCTGCAAAACTTGCGAAAGACCATCGAAGGAACGAAACTTCTGTGGAAGCGATTAAGGGCTTGTTCGAGACCACGGATCAGGAAATAACAAACCGACCTGTTACCAATTCATTGGTCACTTCAAGGCTCTCGTCATCAACAACCTGACGCATTTCCACACTTTGGGTTCAAACTGTGACGATGATGAAGGATCTTTTCTTCTATCGTGGCAGAATTACCTCGCTTTCCAGGACGAGTCAGTTCTAGAATGCGAAGAAGAAGATGAAGAAATCCCTCGGAGGAGGCAACATTTTAAGCGAAAACGCAAAGGAAATCTGCGGAAAAAGACAATCGTTCTCTGCCGGAACCCGATTCCTGAGAAGGGAAACATTTCCACGGAAATCGGAGCCATCATGAAGAAGTTGAAAAGGAAAGTTCCGTCAACAGATTCTTGTTCACATTGTCGAGAACTGTTGACAATCGTTGAAAGGCCTTTCTCCAAACGAGTGGACGTAAGAGGAAAGTCACTGCTGGAAGAAATTCACGCCGATATAACTGGTCTCCTCCGAAGAATTATGGTGTCATTCTATGTGGAAGTGGGAGTTCAAGAAATGGCAGTAGCATTCCTCCGAAAAGAAGCACGGACTGATGTTGTTACCTGCCGAATCCACAAGGACACTTTAGTGGACAATTTCCTGTGCCTGTGTGTAGAGCAGTATCTTCGTGCGACTGTGGCTTACCTCAATAGGATTATATCAGGGAAGCTGACTTTCCCGTCTGAAGAAGCAGAAGAAGCTGAGGTTCGCAAAAATGTCTTCCTCGCTAAAGTCGTCGCAAAGCGCAAAGCATCGTTGCATAAAATGCATACGTATTCTACTTTATCCAGGATGAAATGCCAAGTCCAAAGAGGAAGATTTGCTGAACAGTAGTGTTCACTGCAAAATCACAAAGATGTATTGTTATCTACGTAATTATCGTTCAAAAAGTTTAATTGTGAATTAAAAACAAGTTTAATTATGAATTTTGGATGCTGCAGATATATCAAATCAATAATAATTCCTCAAATTTTCAATTGTTCCATTTGGGAGACTAAAATTTTTATATTGTATGATACATACTAAGCTTCTTCTATTTCCACGTTCTTATAATAATGTTTTATCTCAATTTTGAAGACTAATTTCAAACTGTTAATGTTATATTATGGATTACAACATGAAGTGATTAAATATTGAGTTCTTAATTTTAAGGCCTGTAAATTACAATTTTACAATTATTACAATTATAATGTACAAGCTAGAAATACGAAAATGATACATACAAACCTTCTTCTATTTTAGCGTTCTTATAATAATGTTTTATCTCATTTTTGAAGAATAATTTCAAACTGGTTAATGTTATATTATGGATTACGACATGAAGTGATTAAATATTGATCTTGTTCTCAAGATATTAAGTTTTCATATTTTAATTGTAAAGTTTCGTAAGTACGCTAACAATAATTTTTATATCTACACGATTTCCCCAAATCGTAATCGACTATATCAATTATGAACATTGAAATAGCAAATATTGTCACAAAATTTCTTTCAGTGTATACAACACAAAGAAAGCACTACATACACTACATACACTAACACATGCACAGACGATTTAGTTCCAAGGCCAATTGTACGCGGCACTACCCTACCGGAAATCTAGATTATTTCTAGATACTTTCTAGACTCTGCTCGTCTAGCGAACGTCTAGAGCAATTTTATGACGGTCGCCTCATCTAGGGTCCGTCTAGAGTTAATCTAGCGGCGTCTAGTAAGATTTACCTGCGACCCTTTTGAGTCTAGGATTCGTCTAGTATCATCTAGAAAGGGGTAAATTCTAGATGATGCGTTCCTAGACGGTATCATCTAGAAATCGTCTAGATTTTCGGTAGGGTAGCTCTGGGTATCATTTGCCGCTTACTTCTCATTGCGTTGACTGCCCCTGGGAACTGTGTGAGTCCACGAGCGGTAGCCGATGAGAGGAAACTTGACCGTCCTCAAGTGGCGCCCTCCACTGGAGACGAGCTGAAGCCAAACACAATGATTGTAAGAACTCTCTGAAGGTGAGTGTTAATGTATTTTGTCTAGGTAAGTATAATCTGTATAAAATGTCGCACTGAAATAAATAATTGGACGATACACGCATGATTCTGATTATTCTAACCATACTGTATTGCTCGCTCAGCTAAAACCATACGGAATAACTATTTTAGGCATACCATTATGGAATGGCTGTCTAAGTACAACGTAGCACCCTGCGTGAAATTAAATGGTTCTTTATCAGTAAAAGTTTTTCTTGTGAAATCTTAAATAAAAACATGTAAATATGGAGAAAATACAAATTAAAATACTGCAAATCAAGTCCTTTGAAGTTTTTTATAGAGTTCGACTGGAAAAATTATTTTTTTGACATATGCATGATTTCAGCCCTTTTCGACGCCTATGAAGCGGGGCTAAAGCTCTACTTTTTGCTCCCTAGGGACTGAAAAGTGACGTCCCCTCGTGAAAATAAAGACCAACTTAAGATCACATTAAGACCAGTTTCAAACCACGTTTGGTCTTTTTCTGGTCTTTTACCTTTCAGCCTATACCTGTATCAATTTTAGGGCATTGCAATAGGCACCACTCTCTCTCTTAAATAAGGATAGCTGTCTGTATCAACAAACTAGCTACACCTAAAAGTCCCAAAGAACCTGGGATGATTTATTATTATTTACGAGATCTAGAGGCTTCAACCAGTTGCCGTTATATTTATGGAACTCTGTCCGATCCTCCATCTCGTCATCTCTTTCTGTTGAAACTTACAAGAAAGAGCGCCCCCTTTACAATCTATGACTCGTGATGAGCCTAATAATGATGGGATATTGGGGGTTCAAACTGCCGGGACAAGAATATACCTGCCTATACTGTGATCTTACGTTGGCCTTTTTCATGAGGGTCAGATGTGAATAATGAAAATTATGCATCTATGAGCTCGCATTTTATGATTATCAGCCCGCTCACCGTAAAAACTGTGAGGAAATTTTGGTTGCAGATAATAAAGCTTTGGGGTTATTTATGGAAAGTTACCATATATACCTGTAAAATTACCATAAATGACCGAAAACTTCTATAAATTTCCGGAAATTTATAGAAATTTTTAAAAATTAATTTTGGGTAATCCATGGTATGTAACCATATTTACCTGTAAAATTACCATAAATAACCGAAATGTGTCATAAATTTTCAGAAATTTATGGAAATTTTCAAAAATGAATTTTGGGTAATCCATGGTAATCCATGTCGTGGGTGTGGTGAGCCCACACTTGTAGTTATTTACTACAAGAAACTATCCACCTAGAAACACTACCCGAATCGGGTAGTGTCACGCCTACCCCGAAAGGGAAATGGCTCAATGGTATACATACATACATGGTAAGGTACCATATTTACCTGTGAAATTACCATGAATGACCAAAATTTTTCATAAATTTCCGGACATTATTGGAAATTTTTAAAAATAAATGAGTAATCCATGGTAATGTACCATATTTACCTGTAAAATTACCATAAATGACCAAAAATGTGCGGACATTTATGGAAATTGGAAAAAATGAATTTTGGGTGATTTATAGTAAGTTACCATATTTACCTGTAAAATTACCATAATTAACAAAAAAGTTTCATAAATTTCCGGAAATTTATGGAAGTTAAAGAAAAATCACCTTTCGGTCATTTGTAGTAAGTTACAATATTTAACTTAAAATTACCATAAATGGCCGAAGCTTTCCATACATTTTCCACTGATCTCTATATAGTAACCTGGATACGGAATGGGATAGGCGAAGTTGTGACGAATTGAAAGCCGTGGCGGCCATCTTAGACATTGACTTTTGTAGCAATTCAGTATGGCCGCGAAGTTCAGAAAATGTGAATCGTAACAGTGTACGTCCAGGATTAAGTGATTAAATTTGCAATTTTCATAAATGTTGAAAGTGCAATTGGCCTTTTTTCAAGATGATTATTTGTGCGTTTTGTGGTGATAACGAAAAGCAGCGAACTCAGGTCTTTTCATAGGTGAGTACAAAGCCATGCATAATATTAATTTGACGATAAGCTTGATTTTTATGTACTTTTCGTTCCCCTTTAAATAAAAGATTTACTTTTAACTGTGTACAATTAGATTATATCATGTCTTTTTATCTTTTTCTTAGTTTCCGCATAAGTAGCTCATAGAATAACATTTTTCTGCAACAAAAAGTTAATTGTAAGTCTTTTTGTATCTTGTAGCACATAAACCTTCACGGGGTAAAATAATAATAAATAATTTCTGTTTCTTATATCATGTACAGGTTTAGTACAACAGATTTCATCCTCCGAAAAATTCGTCTTTTCGGCTTTAAAGATAATTTGTTTCTGGTTGATTTTAAAACTTTTTGCTTCAAAAACTCGACTATTTTGTTTGGTGAAAATACATTTTTTTTTAAATTCAAGTTTTTGGGTTGAAAATTTTTCCCTTTCAGTAGAAAATCTTTTTTGGTAGAAAATTCAACTATGTTCTTTAATATTTAGTATATTTTGGCTTTAAATTTAAGCTTTAAATCTAAGCAATTCAAATTGTTTCATACTGAATTGAATATGGTATTTACGTCAATTTGACTAAAAATAATTTATCCCACTATCATTCCTCCATTTTCGTGAAAAATAGCCTATTTATATATTTATTAATTTTTTTGGAATTTTACTTTTTCATTTTAGACTATATTCATTAACATTTAATTTTATCATGTCATTCAGTAATTTCATTCAGTTTCACAATTTCTTTACTTCGTAATTTTAGATAATGCTCATATAATTGAATTTGAATTTGCCGCTCATTTTGAACAATATGTCATGTCAAGCATGGCTGCCACGGCTTCTAATCGTCACACAGTTTTAACATTGGATGCCGTATCCAGGTTACTATATAGAGATCAGTGACATTTCCGCAAATTTATAGATATTTTTAAATTGAATTTTGGGCAATTTATGGTAAGTTACCATAAATCACCTCTAAAATTACCATAAATTAGGTTCACATTAATTTCATGCGTCATTATACAAAATCTAATATGGACTGAAATCATTACTGTATTTCGAGAAATGTCTGGAATCATCTATTTGTTATAAAAAATATCGTATGCGCCTAGAGGGAGAGGGACTATTTCGATTCGTGCACTTTTTCAGCACTTGTCTCCGGCTCGCGCTACGCGTTCGCCTACGACTTGTACCGAAAACATGCACTCGTCGAAAAAGCACCTCTTCTCCCCCTAGGTGCATAATATACTATTTTATAGTAACGTAATTTTTGTTCTATTTTCATGTCTACTTGAACTCCTGCATGTTTACAGCATGTTTCTAGGTGAAATGTACGATGTTTCTTTTACAGAACGAACACATTATCCTCCAATATTCACTCAAAAAACTTTGATAAGGGAGGAGAGTGGAAGTGGAAGGGAAAGGAGGTGAAAGAGTTTGTCTACTTGGGCTTCGTGTTTCGGAGGAATGGGGGAGTGGATGGTCACATAAAAGAGAGAGTGGGGAGGGCAAATGTGGTGATAAGTCAGGTGTGGGGGTTGGGAAAGAAGCTATTCGCAGATGATTTTGGAAGGAGAATGAAACTGTTTGATTCGCTAGTGATGAGTGTGCTATTGTATGGAGTAGAGGTGTGGGGGTGGAAGGAAAGTGAAGAGGTAAATAGAACGCAGGAGAGTTACGTAAGGTGGACCCTAGGATTGGCAAGGAACACGCCTAAGTATATTGTCAGGAGGGAGACGGGGTGTAAATATAAGGAGAAATTTTTGGAAGAGGGGAGAAGTAGGCTGGTTAGGGAGTGTTGGTGGGAAGAGGAGAACAGGAGAGGGGGTGAGAAGATGGAGGCTGAGAGGGAAAGGTATTTTAGAATGAATGGACTGCAGATGGATGAAGTGAGAAAGATGCACGAGGAAGGAAGGAAGGTCTATGACTTGGTTAAGCAAAACGGCATGGAGAGAGAGAAGACAGAAGGGGAAGAGAGAATAAGAGAGTCAAGGTTTAACGGAAACTATGTGTGGATTATGCCAAGGGCAAGAGCGCAATATTTATGTGAGAAAGGAGAGAAAGGAAGTCAGGAGCTTATAGTGAGGATGAGGTGTGGGTGCATGGAGGGTATCAATAGGTTCTGGCTCTCTCGGGAGAAAAGGATGTGTGAACTGTGTGGAAAGGGGCGTGCAAGAGTGGAACACTGGTTGGAGAAGTACGTGGAGGTGGAAAGACGTGAGATAAGCATGGAGGTATTTTTGCATGAAGAGGGGAAAAAGGGCAGTAGCATGGGTGAAGGAAGTGTTGGGTAAGTTGGAGATGAAGAGAAGGAAGGAGGAAGAGGAATGGAGTCGGAAAGATTGTAAATAGGAGAGAAAGTAGATAAATGTAAGATGTAAATATTGTAAATAGTAGATAAGTAGCAGGTATTAGAGCGAAAACAGAGGTTGGCAAGCGAGGCAATGCGAAAAAGTAGGGACATGCGAGCGAGGCGAGGCGAAGCGAGGAAGGCAAGGCGATAAGAGCGTGCGGCTTAGAGATAAGGAATGGATGGATGTTAGTTTTTAAGGGTTAGTTTTAAGAAAAATTTGTAAAAATGGAAGTGTAAGCAAGTCAATTTCTTAAGACCAGCCGGCTGACAAATAAACGTTTATCTACACTAAAAAAAACTTTGATTAATGGGATATTTATCCCTAATTTGATAATTAACGAATAAACACAAAACGCATCACAAAAAGTCACGAAAAGCGCACAAGCTTCGCTTCAGATTGTGTCAGGTGGCGCCAGCCACCAAACATTCTGGTAGAGAGCTAACGAAGCTTTTGTTCAGCCAAAAGTTGGGGTGATCCAGCCATACTCTGCATGGCTATTTCTTTCGAGAATTGAATTCCTGAACCATACGTACTACCTAAACTATACCAATGTAAAGGGCTATACCCCGAATGCCGATTTCTAGCAAAATTCTAAAGCGACTCCTCGCTCTTTGTTAAGTAACGTGGGACACGCAGCTTCTCGCATTTTATCCTTTCCCACTCTCTGCTATCTCTTGACCACTTCTCTCAGCGCAAACGCTCTTACTCTCTTCCGAATTCAAGACTATTCTAGTTGTTCCTCACCCCCGGCACACACATATACCAGACATACACACACACATCAGAAAGGTTTCTGGAAAATTCTATAGCCTATAGCACCAGTATTCGTGTAACTTCTATCTGTATGGTTCGAAATATAAATACGTCTGGTTGAGAGGGAAATATATTTCGATTAACTCAGATAGAAATTTTCAACTATAATCATATCGCTAATAATCATGAAGCATGTCTTTCAGTGCGTAGATGCTTGAAATATAGGTTAGGATTTACTTTAGATATTATTTGCAATATAATAAACTAAATATAAATAAATAAAAGAATTTTAAATTTGAAAACAGTGAACGAAAATAATTGAATTTCATGGCTTATTGTTACTTACTTACTTTGTATAGATGAAACATTTTAACGATAGAAAGAGTGTATGATAAACAATATTTTGTTGATGAACTCACCTCGTGTATGGTCTTTTTCAATGAGAAAATGTGTGAGACCGGGTGACACCGACGATATTACCGGCTTAATAACGATGAAATTATCTTATTTACTTTTGTTTCAGCAAATATTTGAAAGATTGCATTTTTATTTCAAGACGTTCTCTCAAGAGTGTTCATTTGACAATCAATTTCAATTTGAAGATCCAAATCTGCATTCAAAAATCAACTTGAATGCTACATTTATAAGTATTAAACTTACTATAATATTTATAATCTAATGAGCCTGGAAATATGGTTTGAAAAAATACGTTTAATCAATTTTTAGAAAAATTGTTTAAAATTGGTTAAACTAAGTTTTTAAATGATATTTCAAGATCCTTAAATGAGGCGGAACATTGGGTGCACCAACGGTTACAAAAAAATTGCAGTACCGAAAATTATACTTTAGCACATTAAATTAGCCCTAAATGAGCCTTTAATTTTTACTCAGAAGAAATCACGAAATTATGTTATCGTGCTGTCAACTTTGCCCATCTCACGCTATGTCGCCAATCAGATTCCCGGCGCAACGAATCCGTGGTGAGGGTGGAGAGCAAAAAAGGGAGCAGTGGTTGGGAAATTCAGAACTTTGGAATGAAATCGTACACATGGACCTTTATAAAAAAATTCTTTATTATTTACTTACGCAACAGGTTTTATTTGCTTCCTTATAATTTACCGATAATTCCTTCGCCTTCTTTGTTAAATTGTCGGCTTCTGTGAATTTATTGTGCCTATATCTGAATTTTGACGGGAGGCTTTCCATTCGGCTACTTCCTGTTTACGCTGAAAATCTGATTTCACTTCGGGAATCCGTAAAATTTTCCGTATCGTTGGTAACGTTAAAAATAAGTTAAATACTAGACCACATCCACTACTGACTGTCCAGTATAAGACCAAACCCTGTGAATATTAAGAATAATATTAAATGTACATATTATAGTGAAACTTTAAAAATTAATGTAAATGTTATAGGTGCGATTCACCGTGGTTCTACTGGGAGCCAGTATCATTTTCATAGATGGCAGTTGCTCCCAGTGGGACCCTACGGTGGTCGTTTAATTTTTCTTTGAATTATATTTAAAAAATATAAGCGGCGATCGCCACTGTTGGCCGCAAGAACGGTGATCACCGAGAATTTCTTAGACTTTGTACTGTTAGCAAAGATTAGATAACAGGAATATATGAAATAGACGCTGTTTATAGGAAGAACAAAGTAATTTATCAAGTGAATATACAAAAAGGTGTTTGCCGCAATGCAATCTGGAAACAACTGACTGTAAGGGTGAAGAATCAATACATGACTGGGTGCGGGGTTGCTGGTCTCCCATCGGGCGCCTCCCCAGGTTGCGGATAGGGGCAAGCATCCCAGATATAGGTGGTACCGGGGAAATCAAATACCCGGGGTGGACAAAAACCAGCTAGGGGAAGGAACCCCGAATTCAAACCAATCATGAGTGAGTATGTGAAAAACGACATACCCCAAGGGAGCAGAAATCTGCCCACTGATTCCGTTCGGGTGAAAGCCCCGGTGGTCACTGCCGATCCCATGGATTTCAGGGGGGGGGGGGGCAAACATACTTGGAGAGGAGTGTTTGTGAGGAGTGAGGTGGTCCTTTGGACGTGACGGAGGAGGTGGAAGTATCGATGAACAAGGTGGAAATCGCAGAAATGGATGCCAAACTCTCAGAGACGTATGCTCTCTTTGAAGAGTTACGAGGCACCATAAAAGAAATGGTGGACTTTAGCAGCACAAGGAGGAATATGTGGCTGCCAATTAGGGATGGGCTGGAACGAGCTGAGCGGCTCATGAACGAACCGCGCGATCACTCTATGATAACCGAAGGGCTTCATAGGGATTTAATCGAGAACGTTGGACGAACTGCCCGAACGAGAGCCATGATCCGAAAGGAGAAGGCAAAGAAGAAGACAGACAAAAGCTGCACTCAGACTGAGGAACTCGTGGCAGCTTCCACTCCCCGTGATAGGAAGCGAGAGAGGGAGTCCACCCTGAGTCCAATGGAAATGAGTCCTTTCAAGCCGAGAAGTAAAAAGCCGAGGACATGTAATGCTCCAGTACCAACGACCTGGATACCGAAAAAGTTGGAAAAAAGCAAGAGTCTGCGCCAAAACGTAAGAAGAGGCAGATGCGAGCTAGAACCGAGACGGTCCTTATCAAACCGGCCGAGGGACTCAGCTACGCGACGGTCCTCAAGGACCTCAAGAAGAAGGTGAAACCTGACGCCCTTGGTGTAAAAATCAAGTGGGTCAGGCCAACGAGACATGGCGAGGTTCTAGTAGAACTGGGACCTACATCAAAAGGCAGAGCTGAGCTGTCAGCTGCCATCAAGGAGGCGGTTGGTAACGCGGGTAGCGTACGTGAGATTGTCCCACGCACTGAAGTCGAGATTCTGGACCTCGATACGACGACAGATGCAGAAGAAGTAGAGGAAGCCGTTCGGAAACATTTCGGCAAATCGGTTGGAGTCATCAGGGTTAGCTTCACGAAAAGGCCCTTCAGAGGTAATCTGAAGACTTTCGTGGAGCTGGCAGAAGCTCTGACTGTAAGTTTGTTGCGCATTGGACACCTCAAGGTGGGATGGGTATCCTGTCGTGTGCACAAGAAGGCGGAGGCAATAAGGTGCTCAAAGGGGCATAAAGCTGCGGTATGCGAAAGCACATCGCAGTGCTATCTCTGCGCCGCAATGGAAGATAAGCCCCGGACAGACCATCGCCCGGGGACCAGTTCACCAGAAGTAGACCAAGCTGGCAAAAAAAAAATGAAGGCCGAGGCAGGGCCAAAGAATAGCACGCCCTGAAGTAACGCGAAAGCGGTTCCGGGGGGAATCTTGGCAAGGAGAAAGGGTGGTGGTTTTTAGTCGGTAGTTGGTAGCATCACTATAATGATCGAATTAAGATCTCTGTGTCCATTTATATATATAAAGAGCAGTTTAGTGATGATATCAATATCCCGACACTACCGAGAAGTGCGGACCCTTCTCGGCGTGTGTGAGCACATTTTCCACCTTCCCTCGTGAAAAAAATAAGCCGTAAAGAAGCGCCTATCGTCAATAGAGCCTCCTTAATCCGCATCCACACAGTCATCACGTCTGTAGAAGATCCTGTAATCATCCGTGTTTTTCAAGTACCGAAGTATCATTTTCGCTGCATTCCAGTGCGTCTTGTTGAAACAGTCACTGAATTGACTCAACAGACTATCTGGCATCCAAATCCTGTATACTTTCGATTCCAAATAATGTCCCACCAAAATTCTTTTCCTTGATTTTGGTTCGATTTTTCCGTTACCTGGAGATTTATCAAGAACGTATAGTTCACTCCCAATGCGTTTAAAATTGGCCACATCCGGACGTTTTCCAAACCAAACCTGGTATGGAGTTCTTCCATTTAGCTTTCTCGTTGGTGATCTGTTGTGGATAAAATTCGCTGTATTGACAGCTTCTGCGCAGAACGTTGCTGGCAAACCTGATTGTATTAGTAAGCACCTTGCCCTTTCCACCCACGTCCCATTTCGTTTCTCAGAAACGCCGTTTTGCTCTGGATTGTAAGGTACAGTCAACTGTCGTGATATTCCGTGCTTTTGGAGTAATTCGTCTGAACTTTTACTATAATACTAATTTCCTTTATCAGACTGCAAGCATTTTACTTCTTTCCCTGCTGCGTGTCCACAAAAGCTCTGAAAGTGTCAAATTTATTCATTACCTGATTCTCGTAGCTGATAAATTGTACCTCACACCACCTGGATGAATTTTCGGTGAAAGTGAAAGAAGAACGCTTCTTTGCATGTGAAACAATAAGCATCGGACCGAAGACGTCTAAGTGAATGAGTTCTCTCAATTCTGTCACTGTTTCAGATGCCTTCGAAAAAGGAGCGCGACGCATCTTCCCCTGGAAACAAAAACTGCATTCAGAATCTTCATTGATGCTCTTGACGTCGATTCCTTTAATAGATCCCCTCCTAATAGTCTGACGAAGAGATCGAACATTCAGATGTCCCATGCGAATGCGCCAGTCTTGTACAGAATTTTTCTTCGTAATCGTCTCTGCAACATCTGCTTCGAAAATGTTCTTGCACGCGGGACCAGTTAAATACTGGAGAAAATACAAATCGTTTTCACGTTTTGCGGTAAGTAACACGTTCCCGTCCCGATTAATAACCTCGGCCTTGGTTTTATTCAACAGGACATTGTGCCCCTTATCAGTAATTTTCCCAATCGAAACTAGATTCGTGTGCAGGTCGGGAACATAAAAAGTATCACTCAATGTTATTACTTTGCTTTCACCATATATTTTCTTCATGGTTTTTACAGTGCCGTTTCCTAATATTTCAGTAGACGCACTGCTACTAGCGAGACCTAACTTTCCCCGATTACACTTCTGATCGATTTTGCGAACGAATTGACATCCTTGCACATATGGGCTGTGCACCCACTGTCAAAACACCAAGCATCACAATCGACTCTATTTCTGATTTAAGTGGAGGGTGAATCATAACCTTAAGATGGCTCCTCCAATTCCTAGACCTCCCCCACACAAAAAACCTTCCTTGTTTCGCCCCTGAGGCTGATTATATACCTTGCTTCATTATATTCATAATTTACACTCTCCTTGGTTTATTACGCGTTTTTTGTTGGGATTTTGAATTGGGTAGGTTTGACTTAAGTTTAACCTTAGTTTGGATTTTTTTTCCCCGGTTGCAGTGCTAACGTCTGTTGGCCCTTTAGTTCTGTTCTTCGTTCTACCTAAAAATGTGTCTGCTCCCTGTTTTTCTCTAAGCACGCTTGAAGGAAAATTTAATATGAAGGCTTCTGCATCCTTATTAAGCAACTTTCACCTGGAATCACCATGTCGTGTCCATTTGAATCTTACGACTAATAAAAGGGCATACACAGTACACAAGGCAGACCTATCACTGTGGAACATTCTTAAAAATAGAATCTCTATACTACAGTACCTCTGCATACTCACCACCTAAAAATGTTGGTCAAGATCTTGTAAGAAACAAACTCCACTTCTACAATGAAACGTCAACCACTCGGACTAAGTGAAAGAATTATTAAAGGATTTATGACATCGCACAGGCCAGGAAAGCTAACTAACATTCCCAAAATTTGGAGTTGGTCGTTACCTAGCCGCTTGATTCCAAGAGCAAAACCTAATACAATACAACATCATCGTGCTATTGATGTTCTTGCGCAACATCATGATGATCTAGTACTATCACATCTTCCACAAGTAGACGACATAATACAACCAGAGGCAGAAGCCGAGATTCAGCAGACCACAAACGCTCAAAACCTTTTGAGCAGATTGGAAGTGTCCTCGAGAAGCAAGCTGCAGGAAACCTCAAGTACTCGTTAAACAAAACTTTCTCGTGGAAGATGTGTTTCATACAGTTGATGCATCAGTTGAATGTTCAAAGAGTTCCATAAAAGTAAACTCTGGATCATTCCCGGTCAATTGCCGGTAAATTTTTCACATTAGCTCTCGCATTTAAGCACAGATATTGGCTCCATTCTGAAAACTATTTTCTAAGTACCGCGCACGGCTAGGCTCGATTTACCTTAAACCAATGAATCTTGCCGTCTTCAGTTTTTCTTTTGTTTCATTACTAAGATAGGTAACAACTATTTTAAGACCTGAAACAAAAAAATCGCTAAACTCATTTTTGAAAAAATGAGTTGAAAAAATTTGTTGGTTAGAAGATGTTTATTTTTGCAAATTAGGGTGCAATTTAAAGGAGATAATTATGCAATGATCTTGCAATTTTTAACTGGACATTGAGACTGTAAAAGTAGTATTGTTAATTGAAAACAGTACCTTTTGCATTTGTACCCTTAGACAAGGAGCGAAATTGCCACACTTTGAATTGCTTAACTTGTGTTTAGCATTCACTGATGTATATGTAGACAAGGACCCTCATTGTTACTTTTTTTCGCGTATTGGATCTGGTTAAAATAAAACATTTGGACGAATTTCACGAACGTGAATTACCTTAAGACCAAAAATATTTAACTCACTGGAGCCACTTAGAAAAAAAATCTTTGTGAAGACTCTTGTTTTCTCAAAAATATTCGGTCGAAAAGAAAATTTGAAGTACCTTTGAATAAACAATTAATCTGCACTATTATATAAAAAAATCCATAAGTTCGTACTACTACATATATACAAAGCATCCATATTTAGTAGCCAAAATTATGACTAGATGGCTTGAAGTATGGAAAATATTTCGAAGAATTAAAGGAAATTGTAAAAGCTTGCTTTGCAGCTTTAGTCAGAATTTACATCCTAATTATAAAGAGAACATTGCAGCGTTTCTAGCATGTAAAATATTTTTGTGTAGAAAAGCAGAAATGCTTAGGATTTAACGGTGAACAGGCAATGGAGTCAGTTCATTTTTATTTTAAAGCTATCTGAAAAAATTACAAAATTTCTCAAGGTCATCTAAAGTATCCTGCGTGACTGCTTCGCGCTCTGTGTGAATACAACACACCGTACTTAATCTACTTGTAACTTTTGATATTTAACAATAATGCTTTAGATACGTATAGTGTGTCTAGCAATGTTTTTTTTAGTCTTAGGGCCGATTTCTCCAACTCTGATTATGATGCCAATCCTCGATTAACCTAATTTAATCAGTATCTTGCGTTCCACCATCTTCTAAAGTTTTATTGAAGATAGTTAATCATCGTTTGACTGAACCGGTCGATTTTTGCAGGTGAACAGAGTTAGGACTGATTCCACCAACTGTGATTAAATTTTAATCCTGGAAGAGCTTAATTTAATCCGTACATTGCGTCCCACCGTCTTTTAAACCATGATTGAGGTAGCCTAATCGCTGTTCAACGTAATGGGTCATTTTTGGCCAGTTAGCGACTTAACCAGCGATTAACGGCGCTCAACATAACCTCAAAGTTTAGTTAAAGTGCAGTGTGACAGTATATTGAGTGAAATACGGCTTAAATTTATGATAATGTTGTTTCATTGAAAGAGTAATTTAATAATTCTATCCAAATTTACTTTGGATTAAATAGATATGTACTAATCTCTCGATTCTGAATGTTGTTTGAGAATCACTGTCGAAAAAGGATATTACCACAGCACGTGGAAGTCTTGATTTATTAAAACAAAAATGGGAACAGTGTATAGATTCAGCTTGACAAGTTGACAAACTCGCTTCGGCGGAAGATAGATTCAAAGTAGATTAATTTACGCAAAATCATTTTTTTTTAAATCGAAGATGCCTTTCATGATGCGTACGATTTCATTAATTGTCAAATTGATGCTCTTCTTCCACATGATTCGACACTTCTTAAACGTTCTTTTAGAGATAATGTTGTACAACAGAATTCTGATGTTCTCAAATTACCAAAATATATATATATATATTTGATAAAAAGCGATCATTGATTGGTGCTCATTTTAGTGCAATAGCGAGTATACCGAATGTAAGCAATAATTCTATCAAAGATTTAAAATTGCTGCGTCACACCACCAATGAATCGCTTGCTGCGCTCAAAAATTTTAAAACCCCAACTAACCACTGGGTTGATATTATTGTTTTGTGTACAGTGCCACGATTTGATGTAGCTTCCTTAGAAGAATGGGAGATGCAGCTAGGCTCAAGTACAGAATATCCTTCTTACGAAGTTTTAGACGAATTTTTAGCAACAAGAATTAGAACGTTAGAAGCAATACAACTTTCAAAATCCGGATTGACGGAAAAAACTAAAACAAGTCGCAATCTGTCAAAAGTCATGCTGCCTCTTCTAATGCAAAATGTGTTCTTTGTTCTTGCTTATTACCAGGTTTAAAACAAAGCACATTAGGTACTCTAACCGCACAAAATAGTGTATTTGG
The DNA here is from genome assembly GCA_932178445.1 of Andricus quercusramuli. Taxonomy (NCBI): domain Eukaryota; kingdom Metazoa; phylum Arthropoda; class Insecta; order Hymenoptera; family Cynipidae; genus Andricus; species Andricus quercusramuli. The sequence goes on along the minus strand of CAKNXH010053274.1, from coordinate 39,675 downwards.
TTGGATTTTATCTGTTCCATTACGCAATTTCTCTTACGGTGGCTCTGTCGCCACTCATCTCAGTATTACTGAGGAGGTACTTCATACATGGTTCGTTTACCCTTTAAAAATGGGCCTCTCATTTCATCCCATTTCACATCGGAAATTCTTTAGGTAGAGCAAAATTGATTTTACAACGACTCTATCGCGTATCGAGGCTTGTCTTAACTCTCGATCTATCGGTCCTCTCTCTAGTGAGCCAAATGATTTTTCTTATTTAACACCAGGTCATTTGTTGACAGGAACTCCTATGGCTAGACCTCCGGAGGACTTTGTACAATCTGTTCAGGAAAATAGATTAAGGCGATGGCACATAGTGCAACGTATAGCTGAAATATTCTGGCGACCGCGACGGTGGAACGTGGAATATTTGCGTTCTCTACAAAATCGTCATGTATGGAAAAAACAACAGCCTAATGTTAAAGAGGGAGATATGGTCCTCATTCGACATGATGAACGTCCTCCGTCTAAATGACAGTTGGGTCGAATTATCAACTGTCGGCCTGGAAGCAATGGTCTGGTCTATACCGTTCGAATTAAGACTGCTACTTCCGGGTACGACCGCCCGGATTCCAAAATTTGCTTATTTCCTATTTCTGCTACCGGAGCTGCTGAGTTGACCGATAGTCGTGTTGCTTAAGTGACCCAATTAAAGGGCACTTCATTCGTTGAGAAACTAATTTTAAGTGAGCGCTAATTAAAGCTACGTACATTTTTTTGCATTTCTATGCTTCATTTTATCATTTTATTTTGTTTGTATTCAAACTCAAATATACCCTTTTTAGGTGTTAAGTACCGCCAGAATGATAATTCGTAGAAACGTAAATATTGTTCAAAGCGGGCGGCCATTGTTGAACTTCGGCACCGTTTCTAGACGGCGGGCGGCACATATTAATACTGCAAAACTGTTACTACCTGTTTAAGTATATATGTATCTATACCATTAAGCCATTTCCCTTTCGGGGTAGGCGTGACACTACCCGATTCGGGTAGTGTTTCTAGGTGGATAGTTTCTTGTAGTAAATAACTACAAGTGTGGGCTCACCACACCCACGACATGTGCGATTCTCATAAATCTAATAAATAAAATCTAAATTAGTTTCGTGCTGCTTCAACACCACAAGGCGGGCGGCATGTTAAGATTGAGAGTTATTCTAAATCGGTTTGATTCACATTATGTTTGTCACAGAGAGTGAGGCTCTGTACACAGATATGTGTGTATGTGTGTAATGACTGGTTCCGACATGATCAGTAAGCGTACTAACGATAATGCGGTAACATCTTTAACCGACACGAACCGGCAAAATTAACTATCATTTTGAATAAAACAATAATGTTCAAGTGAAAGAAACAGTACAGATCTGGTGTAATTGTGGCTATCTTAAATAAACATGTAAATTGTTTGTTAACCGATAAACAATGACTTTAATTTACAAAAAGTATTAACCTCCTTACTTCATTCACAATTTTTATCATATCTAAGCTTTTGTTTTTATCAAAATGTTGATGAAAAAAATTATGAGGGCAAAATATATTTGATGAGACGTCCATAAAGTGTAAATTGTGTTCCTATGACCATAATTTTCTTATCTACTGTTTCTTTCACATCTTTGGAAGAGACAATTCATTTTTTTCAATGCATGTAAACAATATACCTTTTAAAATTAAAGGTCAACGCATCGATAATTGTAATTTGGTGATTGTGAATTTTCTTTCGCTAAAGCTCCTTCATCTTTAGCGAACACATTCTCATGACGTATCTCGTGCTTCGCACTCAATTTTTTCCAAAATCTGAACGTTTCTACATTATGCTCAACACTTTTATATCAAATGTATATTACATTTATTTATGTACCTCGGCCTGGAATTGCTTATTCATTCATTTCAATAAATTTATATTATTGCAATTCATAATATGCATTGCTATTCAAACATACGTAATTTCATTGCAATATTTTTATGATTGAAAAGAAGTGCGCATACTATAAGAAACAAAAACAATTTTGTTATTAAACATTTTATTGCAACTTGTGTCGTTTTTCCATAAATTTAACTTGTTTATTTCCAATGTTATTTTTTACAATTTAAACTAAAAATATGTGTCCTACTGTAAAGTGGTTTTGGGAAAATTTGTGGATAAAATATAGGCGAAAAATTTTGTAAAATAAAATGATATGTAGCTTGTGTCTGTTTTCCAAAAAAGATAACTTTTTTGTTTTTAATATGTTTTTCTAACAAGAGTTTACAACAAATTTGTAGACCTTTTTTGGTTGAACGACTTTTATCTTTTCATTTTTTTTGGTCTTTTACGTCGTTTTTCCAAAAGTTTAATTTTTTTATTTTTAAACTTTTTTTTATACGATTGGAAGAAACTCCACTTGTTCTGCCTCGAAATTATGAATAAAAAATTTTTAGATCCTTTTTGGGTGAACAACTTTTGTTTATTAATTTTTTTTGTACCTTGTGCCGTTTTCCAAAAAAATTAATTTTTTAAATTTTAATCGTATTTTTTACGAATAATACAAAAACTACGCGTCCTATTAAAAAGTGATTTTCAACAAATTTGTAGACCTTTTTTGAATACACAATTTTTTGTCAATTTGCCTTTTTTCGTATCTTGTATAGTTTGACAGCAAAATTGAATTTTGGATTCTTGATTATTTTTTTGCGGTCAAAATTCGAATTATCGATTTTTCGAGAAAATTAAAAAAGTTATTATGATAATCTTGTAGGGCGTTAAAAATGCAACGTTTTTCTCTTCTTGACATTTTTCCATATAGTGCGTTGTTTGGCTTAAAATGTCAATTTTCGTTTGTTTTTTAGAATTCTGTAAATGCTATAACTCCAGGATTTTTTTCATCAAAAAAAGTCGTAGGAATAAATTTTTCGTCTTTTTGAGTACTAACAATAACGAACTTGACTTTCACTTTAGGACACATGAAGAGTATACCAAAGCACAATCCAATATATCAATTCTTTAGCCAGTTCTCGTGCTAACAAGCTGAAAATTTATATATATATACACACATATATATATATATATATATAAACATACAGAAACATTCGTAAAAACCTGTTTTTCGAAGTAAGGGGGATATTTGGGAAAAACGGGGGAGGGGCTCAAATTTTACACAAACCTAATACTTTCTCTGATGAGAATGCAAAATAATCATAAAAATTCCATTAAAATGACTAGATAGCCTTAATCATTGATTAAAAAATAATAATGATTAGTTAGTCGCCCATTTAATCGGCGTAGGTGAAATCGGCCCTTAAAATCGGCCTTTACAAATATGTGCATTTACAGAGTATATATTTTTGCACCACGCTCCAACAGCCTTACAGCATATTTTGAAAATAAATTACTTTTCATTGATTTTATGTTGGAACAAAATGTAAAGATTAAATGTGTTTTAGCGAACGTCGAAAAGCAGTCGTCCCTATGCTCCTGGACAGTACTGTAATTTTGTCAACAATTTCCTATTTTTTTGTATGTGAAAAGATATCCTGGCTTTTTAAAATACCACAACCGTTGATCTTAAGCTTTTTAAAATCTGCTAGAATGTTGTTAAGAGTAAGACGGACTGTCCTGTTTGTTATTATGGATTTTAAATGGCCAATCGCTATTATACACATCGTTATATGAATCCTTACCACTTAGTGTCCCAAGGTCATTGGCTCAGACGACAGCGCGTCAGACTTCCATGCAGGAGGTCTGGGGTTTGGTCCCTGAGCCGGATACCAATGGAAATTTGTCTATGTATTTCTCCCGGGGCTTCGGTGGTTCGGAACCCACCTTAAACTGTAGGTCACCTCAGAAAAAGCTGGTGCCTTACCAAGGATAAATGGGCTTTTTCAACACGCTCGATGGTCGCTGGCCGACTTCGAGTAATGAACACACACATATACAGTTACATAACACACCAGGTCAGTGCTTCGAATCTGTGCATCTCACTGACGACATCATAGGGATCGCTCCGTGCACCCTAGTCTGGCCATATCCCCTCTCTGCGGCCTGCTAGGGAGGCTGACGAATGGCAGAGTGGGTGAGGATCACTTTGCCTGATCAACGAAAAGGGACGTCATTTACTGTGCGATAGGTATGCCTGGCACCTGAGATGTATAATCTCAGAACGTTGGTAACAACGAAACACACTGAGGTCCAAAAACACTCGGCGAAAGATGGCCGGATACGGAGTACTGCCTTGAGAATAAATACGGGCATGGCACAATAAGCTTTATATCTTGAGCGCCAGGGGTGGGGCCTCACGGGCCCCCCGTCTACATTACAACTAACTAACTAGATGTTTTAATAATTGATGTTATTTTGTCGACAAGGGTAATTAAATAATTAATTTCTGATGTTAGATATTGTCGGTTACTGGTCAAATAATTTTCTGGAGAAACGAGAAAAAATCTGCCTCAGCCCGAATCTGAACCGTGAACTCTATGAGTGAAGCGTTAACCCATTACGCCACCGAGGCTGTAGCAGATATTCTCTCGTTTCTCCTATGTCACAGGATGACGCGGGTCTGCATCTTAGTAACCTGCGAAACTTCCGTGACTAATTTTAGTCTGAATAAATTCACCGAATCTGAATGTAATTAAATCATTTATGTTACTTTGTCGACTAGGGTGATTAAATAATCAATTTCTGATGTTACATATTGTCGATTACTGGTCAAATAATTTTCTGGAGAAACAAGAAAAAATCTGCCTCAGCCAAAATTTGAACCGTGAACGCCACTATCTATGAGTGGAGCGTTAACCAGTGACGCCAACGAGGCTGTAGCAGATATTCTCTCGTTTCTCCTATGTCACAGGGTGACGCGGGTCTGCATCTTAGTAACCTGTGAATCTTCAGTGACTAATTTTAGTCTGAATGAACTCACCGAAACTGAATATAATTTAATCATTTATGTTATTTTGTCGACTAGGGTGATT